>JASCZW010004547.1:0-183262 GCA_034211315.2 Aedes japonicus | reverse complement strand
TGAACGCTCATTTAAACCGGGTTGGGCTGAGCGACAGCAATCTCTGTGAGTGTGGACAAGGCTATCAAGACGCAGATCACGTTGTTTGGTCATGTGCTGAACATTGTGGAGTCAGATCGGGGCTATATGATTCCCTTCGGGCTCGAGGTAGACAACCCAATGTGCCAATTCGAGATATTGTGGCTGTACGTGATTTGGAGTACATGAAACTCATTAATGTGTTTTTTGACTAACATTAGCTTTAGATTGTAGTTAGTTTAACCTGTATGTTTACTTTAAGTTTTTTTTTTAATCTGTGTATGTGTGTGTGTTTTTTTTTTCTTTTTCAAAAAATGTTCAAGTCAAAAGAAAACCATAAATTGTATAGTTATAAGTGTTTCAATAATTTAGAATTTAAATTTGATGTGTTATGTAAACCATACTTTAAATTCCCACCCTCTTTCCCATCCGTAATTTGTAGTTCCTATTAACCTCGAGACGGCCGCGAGTAATCGGCTTCTTCCTCCTAACATTAGTTTTAAGATAAATGATGTGAAAAACATGAAAATTTGGCTCTGTAAAGTTGATTCGATTGAGCCTGTACAAATAAATGATTAATTAAAAAAAAATAAAAATCATCAGATTTCGACAGCAATATCGCAATGGCTCCAGCAGAAACCCGATCGGAAAAATATGCGCTATGAACGTGGAAGACTCATTAATGCTGTTAAAATGGTGTAATGGTGTAATAAAAGCGGCAAAAATGCACAGGAATTCCAGATTCAACACTTTGCGAGAAAGTTATTGAAATGTATTCCCGACACAATCCTGGAAACCCAACAGTTCTCAACGAATCAGAAGAAAAGCGCATTGTTGATTGGTTGCTGGTCAGGCCCAATCTATTCAAGAACAGAATACCAGGTCGAAAATGGATAAATTCGTTCATTAATCTCCATCCAGAAATCTCGCGATGGGTTCCAAGCGTAATGCCAAAGCATCGGGATGCCGTGTCAGAACCACATATTAGGTCATGGTTCAGCGAAATTCATAAATACTTTGAAGAAGAACAGCTTTCCCACGTTTTAAAAATCCTGAACAAATTTTTAATATGGACGAAACAGCGGTGCCAACAATTCCCACCAAGGAAGTGGTTTTATCTGGCTCCGGCCAGATATACGTCCATGCTACACAGATAAAAAGAAACATTGAATTTTCTGCGTTTCTCATGCACATAAAGGAAATGCTAGATTTGCCAGAAAATAATGGGATATTTCATGTAAATTTAAGCCAGATAACGCCTGAATCCAGCCTGTTGTATGAAAGATTGCCAATATTGTTGTATGGAACATGAAAAGTTGCAAACAATTTCGTTGTTTACGTCTCCTTTAGCTTGGATTTAAACGAGAGGATATTTTACACGCTTGTTAAAATTAATTATTTTAAGGTAAGGTAGTAAACTCTGATTGCCAATCGTACACTGCGGTAACAGTGCTGGACAGTTGGCTCCAACGCTTATGCTGTATCCATACAAATCGCGAATGACCGCGGAGATTTGGCAGAAGTTGCCTGAAGGATGGGCCGCTGGGAAAACAGAATCAGGGTGGATGAACAGGGACACATTTTTCCTATTTCTCAAGGATGTATTTTTATCCATGGCTTGTTAAGCAAGAAAATACCGTTCCCTGTAATAGCTTTTCTCGATGGACATAACTCTCATTATTAAAACGACAGAGTATTCCGTAGAAAAACACATAATCCTGATATGTCTTCCACCGAATTCGACCCAGTAACACAACCTCTAGACGTCAGCTTTTTTAGACCACTCAAAACCTTTTGGAATCAAGTTCTGGTGGAATGGAGGATTGAGAATAATGGTGAAGTGCTTCCCAGGAAAGATATTGCACCGCTATTAAAGATTGGACTCGGTAAAAATGTGACACTTTGTTTTATCTCGTGGGTAAAAATTAATGAAATTTTGGGTGATACTAGTTTAGAGTGTTATGTTTATGAGTGCAAAATTTTATCGCGATTTGTCAAGTAGTTTTCAAGATGCATTCGAAACAAGAAGAGCTACGCCAGCAAATCTTGGACGCGGTGATCGATAATCCTGGTCAGTCGAACAGATGGATCGGCAAAAGGCTTGGGATCCACCATTCCACCGTGTTTCGCGTTGTGAAGATGTCCCAGGAGACGAAGACTATCGAGAGGCACACTGGAAGTGACCGAAAACCGAAAACGGAATACCCAGAGAAGACGCGGAAGATAAGGCAGTACTCTAAGAATAACCCGAACCTTTCCACCCGAGACGTTACAAAAAGGTCAATTCGTCGAAGTGGTTCGTCCAGCAGACCATGAAGCGGGCTGGGCTACATGTATTTAAGGTCAGGAAGGCGCCAAACCGGACTGACAAGCAAAGCTACAGTGGCCAAATTGTGTGGGCGGAAGCTGTACCGTGAGTGGCTGGTCAAGCCAGGCTGTCTCGTCATGGACGACTGTTGTGGCAGGCGATCTGCGAGTGCGGACGGTACAGCAAGCCGTTCGTTACAACCGGCACCATAAACGGGCCGATTTATCAAGAGGAATGCTTTGCAGCCCTTCCTCCGCTCTCACCGTGGTCCCACGCTGTTCTGGCCGTATCTCGCTTCGTGCCATTACGCCAAGCCTGTAATGGATTGGTACGAAGCGAAGGGTATTAATATGGTCCCGAAGGAGACGAACCCGCACAAAATACACCAGAACTTCGTCCGATCGAAAAGTTTTGGGCGATAATGAAGAAGAATTTGAAGAAAAGCGGAAAAACATTCAAAACCGGTGAAGCTTTGAAGAAAAACTGGGAGAAATTGTGTAAGGCAGATGGACAAAGCCTCGCCCAAGATCTCATGAGCAGTGTTAAGAGAAATGTACGAGCATTCAACTTGGGGTAGGAAATTCATTAAATAAAATATGCCAAAACATAGCCTATATGCAGTTGTTTAATTCCTGAAAATTTGAGAAGTATCCGATTTAAAATGTATTTTTGGTGATCATTTTTGTGTGTCTCATTTTTCCAAGTCCAGTCTTTAATACTATTATCGTGCAAAAGCTTTTCAAATATAGCTCTAAAAATTGCACTCCAATATATTCCTGGAGGTTTGATCGCTTGGCGTCACATACCGTAAACCTTTTAACTAGCTAATTTCACATCCTGTCCAGCCGTGAAATGGATTGGACGTGGTTGGCTTACCAACTGGATTACTGGTCATTTATGAAACAGCATCTAGTATATCGTGACACGAGAGCAATCCTACTGGTCCTTGGAATTTCATCACTCACCTGAAACTCCGGGCGTATTTGTTGTCGTCAATCAAATTATCCTCCTCATCTTCGTTGGAATCGGACCCATCGCCATTCTCCATCTTGAACCGTGTGGTCTGTGAGTTTTTCCGCTCCTTGTCGCGGAAGCTAGTCCGAATCGACTGTAGCCTGGAGGTGCGCCGCTTCACCAGTTCATCCGGGAAGGTGTCATCGTCGGTGGTGGCATCGGCATTGCCATTGGTACCGACGCCACCCCCACCGTCGCCACCGTTTCCTCGCTGGTCATGGTTGACTGGATTCACCTGGAAGCGAGTCGCCGATCAGATCGGTGCATCGTGTTCATTTCCACTTCCTTCGGCTGGGGCATGATGGCGGATGGAAAATTGGTGCGATTAAATTGTTCAAGCCAACGGACAGTTGAGTGGTCTAGTGTGGTGATTTTATTTGGTAAAATTCATCGAGAGAATCTGAAATGGAGGAGAAAGAAGATGTTGTTATTAATGGAACGTGAACGATTTTTTTTTAATGAACAGTTTTTCAAAGAGAAGTACTGAAGCAAATCAGAGTATTTCCATACTCATGAATCGGATTATTTTTTGCTTGTTTGCAATGAAATGGCGTCCCAATCAATTGATGTTTAATTTCCATCGCAACGCCATTCCTTAAACGACGAAATTTTATTGCTTTGTGAGCAGAAAAATCGCACATCGTGGCTTATGATATCAGATGGTAGCAATGCGTCGACATTTTTCTTTTTTCCACCCCACATACACATTATACTCCAGTAAAGGAACGGAAAAAAGAACCCACACAACATTTGGATATACAAAGGTGAAATGGCTCTGCAGTTGATAATGGATCCTAATGGATGGACTCATCAATTAACTTGAAATATGCGTCGTCTAGACGACTTACAATCTTCCCGTTTACATGTATGAGATTCATAAGATGTAATTCACTTAAATGAAAACAAGAAGCAGATTTTTTTTTTCAAACTAAATATCAAAAACAAACACTACATTGGAACTTTTGAATATCGTTTCGAATGATTTCGCACCTTAAAGGAAACAACCAGAAACACGTTTGTCACAGTTTGTTCCTAGAATTGTTTGCCTTTAACAAGTTTCGAAAGTAAGAGAGGAGTGGACCAATTAGATTCGGGCCAATCAGTATTATCTGGGCGGTATAAATGGAAAGGCAGTTTGTTTGGAGTGTCTCATTCTCTTGCTGGCAGACTGGCTCAATCATTTGTGATAAAATCTATTTAGGATAGAAAGTATATGGGTGTCATTAACGGTTTGGTTGAAGAAATCTTTTGGGTTCGACTTCTATCGACAAAGAGCATTGATTTGCGTGCCATACAATATTCAAGCTAAACCTTTGGTTGTTGTGAGCAGCGTTTCAATCAATCAAGCTTTATTTCAAGATCAATAAACAAAGTACCTAATATCAAGATCATTTATAGTAGGCAAGTTTGCTGATTCTCCTGAGTGTAACGCGGCCGTGCACAGTGATCGCCTTCTTTCACGGCGAAATTAATAACTCCTAAGGGTTACGTTTGCGAAGAATGGTGTCTTGTACAAAGACATGTTTAAAATAGTTTTCCATCTTGTGGGGATAGTTTCATAGTTCCAAATTTATTGTTAACTTTTTAACAGAGTGCAATAGAAGGGTGATGAATCCTAGAGGTTTTGAGGTGTTTAGTGGAATACCTGTAACTAGAAATGAGAAGAAAACTTAGGGCATCTCCACGAGTGTATGGTCGTTACAAAATAGAACTGGATTTATAACAAAGGCAACTTCAGCAAAGCGTTCTAGTTGGATAATTTCGAACAGTTTCATGTTAAAATTTAAAACTGGAATACTACGTTGTTCTAATTTTGTTCAAATCTGAAACGCGTTTCATCCAAGTGATATATTTTTTTTGTCATTGTGGTAGCGTCTATGGAATCAAGTTAAACGTCAAACTTTGAATCAACGTCCGGTCGTTCATCTGGTTGAATTTTGTATCCGTTCTACTTTTCCGTAAATAATTTCAATTTGTAGTTATAAATGGTACTTGAATAGGTGAATAGATTTGAGTTCAATTTTTTTCTTTTCCGATAATGGCGAAGCAAGAAAAAAATTAGTAGGCTGGAGGATCAAATCAGCAAATCGGCAAATCAGCGTTTCTTGGGTATATGCTACTCAAGATTCTATAAAATGCATCTGCGTTTTGGAATAATGTCTACCAAAATGCTAAAACTGCCACTCCTTCGTTATGCTCAAGAACGGCGGAAGCTCTCCGACAAAGCTTTGGTGCAATCAGTCGTAATGTGATAAGATTTTCTGGGTGCGTAAAATCTGTTCAACGCCCGAACAAAAACGGTGCGTCGTCCACGGATAAACATAATATGGTTAAAGTTAAAGTAAAGTTAAGCTAAGTTAAGTAAAATCCAATCCCGTCGTATCTTCAAATTCACTGGTGATAAATTCGTTTCTCAAACCACCATACAATCATTGCCTTCAAAACCCTCCACATTCCAAATTTGGTTCCATTTGCTTGATTAGTTCTCGAACCACCGCACTGGGCTCATAGATTATAATAAAACTTTGAGTTTCATTTGTTTGAAGCTCCCCCTATTTCAGAAAGGGGAGGGTCTTGAACTATGAATTGCCTTAAAAACCCCACATGTCACATTTGATTCAATGTGGCTGATTAATTCTCGGGTTATGAAGAAATGTGTGTCTCATTTGTATGAGAGCGCCCCTTCCTGAGAGAGTAGGGGTCTTAAACAATCATAAGAACCTTCCCCAGCCCCAAAAACCCCTTCATATAAATTTTCACGTTGGTCGGTTCAGAACTTCTCGAGTCTATAAGGGTCTGACAGACAGACAGACAGACAGACAGAAATTCATTTTTATGTATATAGAAATCTAGCCCCCAAAAACCCCCATATGCTAAAAAGGTTTCATTTACTTGATTAGTTCGCGAGCGAACCGACCGAAGCAGAAATTTGCTTTTTATTTGTATGGAGCCCCCCTATTTAAAGTGGGGAGGGTGGTGAAGTGCCATAGAAACATTTCTTGCCTCCAAAAACTTTAACATGCCAAATTTGGTTTCATTTGCTTCATTGGCTCTCGAGTTATGTTAAAAATTATGTTTCATTTTTATGGGAGTCTCCCTACCAGAAAGCGAAGGGGTCTCAAACCAACTTAGAAACATTTATTTCCTTCAAAAACCTCCACATACCAAATTTGGTTCCATTTGCTTGATTTGTTCTCGAGTTATGCACAAATGTGTTTTTCATTAGTATGAGAGCCCCCCTCTTACAGAGGGCGGAGGGGTCTCGAGTTACTTTAAAAACATTTCTTGCCTTTAAAAACCTCTAGCTGTCAAATTTGGTTCCATTTACTTGATTTGTTCTAGAGTTATGCAGAAACTTGTGCTTCATTTGTATGGGAGCCACCCCCCCCTTCCTTACAAGAGAGGGAGGAGGGGTCTCTGAACTACCGTAGAAACATTTATTGCCTCTAAAATCCCTGCAAATTAAATTTGGTTCCATTTGCTTTATTAGATCTAGAGTTATGAAGAAATTTCAGTTTCATTTGTATGACAGCACCCCTTCTAAGAGAGGGGAGGGGTCTCAAACTACCATAGAAACATTTTTCGCCATTTTTTTAGATTGATTTACAAACAATTCAACCAGTTATGCAAAACAAACAACGAACTGATTTCATCTACAGATATAAACTTCTTCCGAAACTGTTCATTTGCTTTACAGCGATATAATTGTGAAAAGCTATTGATATCAACCACAAATCTTCGCAAGTAATCCCAGCGATCAGAAAATTCTATTACAATCCAAATCACAGAATCCTGTATAAGGACATTATCAAAATACAAGCCAATATCCGATCCAGCCCGCTACAGAGTCAATGAGGTTTCAACACTAATAACTCGACTGACAGTAACCTGCCAGTCGTTGCCATCCACGGTGAAATAGGTCTCGTCGTCCATCACCAACCGCCACGTCGCGATTCGCCGGGAGTTCATCATCTTATTCAGCCGCTGCCTGCAGCTTCGAAACCAGTGGACGCAGCTTTCGCTTCCTAACGTGTATGTTCGTGTTCGACAGGTACTTTTTCACTGTTTGGCCATTTTGAACCGACCTCCCGGCCAAGCGCACGCAGCGATGTTGCCAGTTTTCCCTCGGTCTTCCTCTTCAGCATCCATTGGAGCTTCTTGTAGCTCAGGGTCGTCGGCCGTCCGGAACCGAGCTTTCTTTCGATCCACTGATTGATGTCTAATAGTGCCAAGATGTTGTAGAAGCCGGAACGGGCGTATCCACCGTCAACAAAGTGCCGCACGATGTCGATGTTTGATCGCGCACACTTCTGAGTTGTTTCGCTGTTGTTTGCCCCCACGGTTAGAGCTCGACCGATAGAGCTGTCAAATTTTGTCTGCTGACTCATGAGTTACTATGATTGATGCTGCATGGGTATTTTTGTCAGTGCGGGTGAAGGTAAACCCATGAAAATTCAGCAATTTTTGTTCACTTTTTTCAATGCAAACGTTATGCGCAGCAATGTGGTTCCTTTTATAGCACAGTTTTGGTTTTCCTGTACACCGTGTCCAATATACTCTTATACACTTTTTCCTTGCATTGGTGTCGTGAAACTACTCCACATGCTTCACGTATGTGTTGGTGTAATTTTGCACTATAATTATACAAACGCTTTTAGGTTATGTCCGATTGTTTTCATTCGGTTTTTATCTTTTACCAACGATGAAGGAGTTTCTTTCTATGGTGATAAAAAAGTTTTTGAAAGGTGAGCGGCGGGCGCTTTTTTCATAAATTTGAGAAACCTTGGAGTAAAACGGGATTTTGTGTACTGAACCATCCGAAGGTACCGTGACACCTGCTCGTTGGATGACCGGACAAGATCCGGTCGTACTCGTACTGGTGCGGACTGCACGAGTTGTTAAAGTGGTCAGGGAACGGATTAGACGAAAATCACAGCGCTCTGTACGTAAAATGGCCGCAGATCTGAATGTTTCGAGATCGTCAATGCACAATATTCTGCAAATGACTTCGAATTCCAGCTTTCAAGAAAAGTAAGGTTCACGGAGTTTCGGAACCTTCCAAGCTGAAACGACTCAAATAAGCAGGTCTGCTATCGTTGTGGAACGGTGGGGAAGAATTTATCTTTTCCGACGGAAAAGTTATTCGTCTTGCAACAATCCCACAATGTCCAGAACGACAGATGGTGGGCTCTTCTTCGAGAACTGCTCCAGAGATTGATAGGAATATTCCACGGTTCGAAAGTGCTGCGTCAGTGATGGTTTGCAAGCGAGGCAAATTACCACTGGTTTTCATCGAAAAATGCGTTAAAGTGAATGCCGTATATTATAAAACGGAAGTTTTGGAGAAAGTGGTCAAGCCATATGATCAAGATGTGTTCGGAGATGATCACTATGTGTTTCAGCAGGACGGAGCGCCATCGCATACTGCAAATCTCGTTCAGGGCTGGTGCCGAGAAAATTTGACCGACTTTTTGGACAAGAATGAAGTCATGCGTCTAATATGAACCAATTCAAAACCGTATCAAACGAATTTGGGTCGAAATGCCGATGGAAGTTGTGCGTGCCACCTGTGACGGTTTCGAAAAACGTATGGAGCTGGTCAAGAAGGTTATAGGCGGTGTTATTCCAAAACATCTGCTGTAGTTGATCAGTATTATATTGCAATACAATGGGTAAAAGGTATCAATAAAATCTGAATTATCGATTTGAAATAAATAGAGTTTTATTTTGTATGAGCATATATTGGACACGGTGTAAATACATTAGATAATCCAGAAAATTTACTGTTTCTATCAAACGGTTTAGCATAGTAGTTGTCTGCAGGTCCAGAGAAAGTTTTCCATTTGAATATCCGCATCATGCAATAACATGCATGTGGAAATGTCAAAAAAAAATAAACATAAACAAAATTGGGGGCTTCTACACAGAAAATAATAATGAATTTTAACAGACGTGTTAAATTTCCCCTCGTTTGAATGCAAGCCAAAGCAAACGTTAAAAAATGGAATTTTCTGCAATCTTTCATACAACAGCCCTGATTCCAGCGATATACAGGGTGCGGCAGAAAATATTTCGAAAATGTTCAAACTTGAGTATTGGGTTAATTCGTGTAGCTAGTGACTAATTTCTGTCGAAAGTGGATTTATTTATGTTTACTTCCAAGTGCTGCATCCAAACATTCTATTTGTTTTATTGCAAATTCGTCAAAATGTTCACGAAAGAAGTGATCGCCAGTTTGTTGCTCGCCCAGCAGAAGCCGAAAGAGATTGCCAAGGTGGAAGGGTACTATTTGGCAACAGTTTACCGCATAAAAAAGTCCCTGCAGGATGGTCCTAAGCAGCGGAAGCCGGGAAGCGGCGCGCTTTGCACGCACGCCGAACGTTATCAAATCGGTCCGTGCAAAAATTCCTCGCAACCCGATGCGTTCCATAAGAAAACTTGCAAAGGAAGCCAATATTTCGGAGAATTCCATGCGGAGAACCATCAAAGAAGACCTTCATGCATCTTCCAGAGCCAGAGTGAAACGCCACTTGATTACGGAGAGATTGCTTTCCTTGTTGAAGAAGGAAAAAATGATAATCCTGTTCTGCGACGAAAAGCTTTTCAGCATCGATGCTATGGCCAATAGCCGCACGGACCGGTTCATTTCACCGCAGAAAATGGAGAACGTTCAGGAAAAAGTGAAATTCAAATTTCAAACCAAACCTCCGGCTGGTGTCATGATGTTTGGCTTGGTGGCGTCCAACGGTTTGAAAATGCCGCCTGTTTTCATTGATGCTGGAGTTAAAATCAATACCGAACTGTATATCGCTATTTTAAAGGACCAAGTGCTTCCCTGGGTGAAAGCCAACTTTTCCGAGGACCAAAACGTTGTCCTACAGCAGGATGGAGCGCCGTGTCACACGTCCAATCAAACCCAACAATGGTTGAACGATAACATGAAGTTTTGGCAGAAGTATTTGTGGCCCTCTAGCAGCCCAGAACTTAATCCGTTGCATTATTCGATTTGGGCATATGTTGAAGCACAAGCCTGCAAAGGCTTTTCAAGAAGCTGTCAAGTTTTTTCCGTTGGTTTCCGCGAATTTAATTTCCAATATTAAAAATTACTGTGAGAAGTGAGTTTTAAATTGTGTAATGAAGTGTTAAGAAGAAAAAAGAGTGTCTTTTACAATTAGGAAAGAAGAAGAACCGTCTGGACCAGGATCGTATTCGCCAGGTTCCGGCTGCGGTGATCAAATTTCTGGCTAAAGATGTTCTTGAGAGTAGGAAATTTTTCATGTAACCTGCAGAAGGGCATTTACAACACCGTAGTAAATGAAATGAATGTGAGAAGACAAGGACAGTAATGGATAGTGGACTTTTTACAGATAAGTACAACTAATTTTATATAACTCTGATGATCTGATGGCCTTATTTACTCCAAACGAACTTGGAAAAACATTGTTGTATAATACAATCTTAGTCCACTCCCACCGCCCTAAAACATCAACCTAAGCAGCGCCTGACATATACGGCCGCAATCGTATATTCACGTGTGTGTGTGTGTGTGTGTGTGTGTGTGTGTGTGTGTGTGTGTGTGTGTGTGTGTGTGTGTGTGTGTGTGTGTATGTGCGTGTGTGTGTATGTGTGTGTGTGTGTGGGTGTGTGTGGCGGTGAGTCCTTTTTTTTTTTAAAGGGAACCATAAGCCAAAGAAGGCTAAGACAAGAATTAGTGCTCATGTTCCAACCGACTGCCAAGCCTACGCAGAGAGAAGTGGTTCTACGACACTCAATATATTTGACGTAACGTTAAATTGAAGTGGATGAGGCCTATCTCGGTGACATTCTTCTCTCTTTCAGAGAGCGAGTAATGGCGCTATAACCATAAGCCATAGGGTGCTAGGACTATAGTTAATGCTAAAGTCCCAACCGTTTGAAGAGAAATGGAGCATCACTTAACCTTCTTAGACTAGATGCTCCCAACGACCATGTTTGAATATTTTTTGTTCTGTACACCAAACAGGGCATTCTGTTTATCTATTCTCTTCGACTATTAATTTCCTTTTTCCTTTGATATCTACTGAAGGCTACGTGGGTTCCCGTATCTTCTTAAGGTAGATACCAAATCCTCCCTATCACCAACGGTTGCATGGACGTGGCCAGGTGAGCGATTGAGGAGTGTCTTCGTGGAGATTATTGCGTGAAGAAACGTAACAGTAACCGTAATTAGGTTTCGTTTCATGGTGACATGCAATGTCTTCAACGAATTATTCCTCATCGTAGCTCCATCCACGAGGTGTGCAAACGTCAATGCTAATGCTAATGCTAATGCTAATGTTGAAGCACAAGCCTGCAAAACTATACACCCTAGTGTGAAAACCCTAAAGTCAACCATAACATGTACATGGCATGCGCTGGCTTCCGGCGTCGGCTCGAGGATGTTAATAATAAAAATGGAGGACACATTGAATAAATTCGTTTGAAAGGACTTTATAAATATAACTGCACTCGAAAATGTTGATATTATCGCTTGAATTAATTGAAAATGGGATTTGAAAGATGTAGAATAAATTTTCGCATTATTTTCTGCCGCACCCTGTATGGTTTAAATTTACTCGAAAGATGATATGAATTCATGCCAAATCCAATATTCCCTTTATGTTGTAGAATTGGGGTGTTTAAGCACATCCATAGGCTGAAAGTAAATCGAATCGGACGACAAGAGTGCGTGATGTGTACTGGTCATATTTGTTTATTTGTTTCCAAAATATTGTTAAACGCTTCATTGCATAGCATCAAATCCTGGGGCAAACATCAAATACACGACAAGTACAATGTTTAATTTGTGCTAGCAAAATTAAAGCCCAAACCCCACTCTCAAATAGATCAAATTTGCAATCACGTCGTGTCGGGTCAATCAAAATCGACACGTGTCAAGCGATATAGGTAGTTCACCTGTGTGGACACACAGTTTGTCAGCATGGACATTGTAAGTTGCAGTAGAGCACGTTCCTCATAATGAGCAAAACCCGGCCCAACCATACTGCACATAATTTGCCACACTGGATTACCCGGTTCACGAAGTAAACAATACAGGAGAATTATCACGACAACGTTCTAGAGGGAATCACCACTCGTGACAGGACCCCACAAAGTTCAATCCGGTGTTGATGCTATCTGATGCATTTGTATGGAAGAGAGCCGCAACAATAGGGATATAATCGTGCAGTTTACAGTGGCATAACCGACGTGCGTTCACTATTCAAGTGGCTTGAGGTAAGTTTTTCGACTGAAGGGTGAGTTATTGCCCGCCACCGTGGATGACGCCATAAACGCTGAAATATTCATACAGTGTGTGTTTGATATGTATTCGCAAAACTGTTACGACACCACTCGGAAACGCAGGCAGGAAAGGTAAGTGCTAGCGATTCTGCCACTGTCAGGTGATGGGTAATGGGTACCATATAATAAGTCACACACCTGTGAACTGCCTACATGGTCGCAATCGGAAGTGAAGTAAAATTTGTAATTCAATTCGCATTGTCGGACTCGATGGCGATATGCTGGAACGCGACCGCCATCCATGAATGGCATGACATGTGTAGCCGGATGGACACATCTGGTTCAACGAAAGTATGCTGACGGCATGTGGATTTTTCATAAGCCGATGGGCTCTACACTAAAGCCCGATTCAGAGTAAATTTGGACTCATTTAAGTGATCATAACTCAATCATCAAACAACATTGATCAAGACGTCATAAAAAAGGATATTTATTCAGCTGTCAAACGATTCATAACAAGTTTTTACCTTTCACCGTTTCGAACGAACTGACCCTACTGGTAATCGATGCCATCATGATCTGCACACTCGCTGGTGACACTGTGCCGTCGAACTTAATCCACTTTAAACGCATTTGTTGTGCATTTGTCACTTCCTTACCGCATCTTCGAAGTTTTCGCTTGACGATTGCCCAATATTTATCAATCAGTCTGAACTCAGGGCAATTCGGAGGATTAATCTCTTTGGCGACGAAATTAACATTTTTAGCAGCATACCATTCTAGTACTTCCTTAGAGCAGTGGCAGCTGGCTAGATCCGGCCAAAACATAACGTTGGTCTTGTGTTGCCGAATGAAGGGTAAAATCCGCTTTTTAAGACACTCTTTGATGTACACCTTCGACGTCATTGCGTGAGATGTGATGAAAAGCTTGGTTTTAAGGCCACAACTGCAGATTCCTTGCCAAATCATTAGTTTCCGAGCAACATTATCAGCAAAAACAAATTTATACCCGGAGTTGCCAGGTTAAAAAAATCGTCCAGGGATTTGTTTATAATCCATTTTGACATATGTTTTGTCATCCATTAAAATACAGTCATCAAATTTGATCAAAACTCGTTCGTTTAGTAGCCGGAGGTGTATTAAACCGTGCGGTCCAGATTTACTTTGAATCGAACTTTAGTGAATCCACCTATGCATCTATCTTCAATCGTTGCAATCCTGTAGTGTACAAATAAACTTTGAAAGCGCTTTCAGTTGATTTGCAGCAGCCAGCGCAACTACGCTCGATGGTTTGTTCAAACTGCCCAAGAGTGATCGAGCCGATCCAGCATTTATAACATTTTCTCCCTTTAGGGAGAAAAGCGAGAGCGATCAAACAGAAGCCCTCATGCTGCCACCCGTCAAGTATAGCAGAAGCTGAAGAGGAATACCAAGGGTAAGGTGGCCTCGTCGAGCCACGCCTTGGTCTGAAAGGTTGGTGGAATCTGCCGGCAGGCATGCAATCGGAATGTCAACTCCCAAGTGCTTACGGTTTGTGAACAGAGGAGAGAGCCTGTTGTTGTCAGACTTCCTTTCCATGTTACAGTGGGTAGTAGTCCATGCATCTGTCCTACTTTCTGGAAGGCTTTTTTCATGTTTCCGGTACAAAATATACGATGATTAATAATTATGCGATGATTAATGTTGGGCACTACCGAGGGATTTCATTATTTGTTTCTGTATCAATTCAACTTCGGACGCGGTAGGTAGTTGGCCTAAAGTTCCTATTCCCATGATGGGGCTGCCATCTTAGGTGTAGGATGCGGGGAACAGCATTTCTTATTCAGCCGCTGGATGCCAGACAGGCGCTGTTTGAGCCACACCTCCGTGATGGACAGGCTGACAAGGCTGAATATTTGTGAGTTTTTGGAAGAAACTCAACAGTGTCCAATATCTGCGCAGTCTTCCCACATCCACGTTAGCCTTCGCTGATTATCCGGGACTGCTTATTCGGATATTCGCAGCTAACCATCATATCTGATGGCCGTTCGTTATCCGCAACTCGACTTTGCTTTGTTAGCACAACGGCGCTCTGATATGCAAAGCAAGCTCAACCAACCAAAAAGCTTCTCTGCGACGGGTCTCTTCATAAACGTAAACAAGACGAAATCGTTGGATGTCAACACGGACCATCCTTCCAATTTTACGGTAGCGATGCAAGTAGTGGAGAAAGTTGATAGCTTCCAATATCTTGGCAGCCAGGTAGCGTCAGACGGCGGCACCAAGAACGACATAAGTGCACGAATAAAGAAGGCTAGGCCTGTTTTTGCGAGTTTAAGAAATATATTGAGGTCAAAACAGAAAAGTCAACGCACCAACATCCAAATTTTTAACTCAAACGTGAAATCTGTGCTGTTTTACGCCAGCGAGACGTGGTGCTTATCAGCGGAGAATACTCAAAACCTGCAGGTCTTCATCAACCGACGCTTGCGGTATGTAATTCGTGCCTGGTGGCCTCACAATTGGATCTCAAATGCTGCTTTCTATCGTCGATGTCAACAAAAACCGATATCAGTGGAAATTAGAGAACGAAAGGCCGGGGTGGATCGGCCACACTCTACGAACAAGCGGTATCTGCAAGCAAGCGCTGGATTAGAACCCAGCAGGACATCGCAACAGAGGCAGACCCAGAGGTTCGTGGCGTCGGAGCCTCAATAAGGAAATAAGGGAAGTCAATCGAGGTCTGACCTGGGCCCAGGTCAAGGGTAAGGCGATTAGCCGCCCTGGATTGACAGGCGACATAATTTTGTACGTAACTACCGAGGCGCCACAGGGTGTTCAATAAGTTCGAATATAATGTTTCATGGTTGTGTAGATGCGCAACAGCTGAATTCTGTGTATTGGAATTGGTGTCTACTTTAGCCTGATATAAAGACTAGCCGACGCGCATGGTGTCGACTCGCTGTCATTTGTTGTTTGTTTACCGGGCACGATAAAGGAGTAGCGCTTCGTCGTAGCGAAGTTGTTTGCGAGAGGTGAACGACCCGACGAAATATTCCGGCAGTTGACATCCCACGGGGTGAAGCGGAATTTCAGCTATACCACTATCCGTCAGTACCGGGAGACAGGCTCAGCCAAGGACCGTGCGAGATCTGGGCGGCCGAGTGCGGTGAGGACGCCAGCAGCCATCAGGGGAGGGTGGTGAGGGAGCGGGTTCGTCGAAAGATAAACCGCTCGATCCGAGAGACCGCTGCTGACCTGGACGTCGATCGGAACTGGCCACACCATCAGCAGGCTTATATGGCGGCTGGTGCGAAAGGGTCCACTTGGGACACAAGTGGCAACAATACGACTGCCGGTTGCCACCACAGACTCGGTTCTAAAAGTGTAAAAACTTAAGCTGGGGTGGTCTGTTTTCCCACTGAGTCTGCACCAGCCGCCCAAAGCGTGCTTTAAGTGCCTCGAGAACGGGCATATGTCTCGAGAATATGAAGGCCTCGATAGGAGCGATCCATGCCGAAGGTGCGGAGGGAAAGGTCATAAGGCCCGAGACTGCAAGGAGCCCCCAATATGCATGACGTGCTCTGGGAAACCAGACGACAAGCACGTCACGGAAGGTCCTAAGTGCCCGGCCTACAAGGCTAAACCAAAAGCTTAACAATAATATCTGCGCCGTATTCCCCGGTAACGGATACTGGAGCAACTGGAATCTGTGTTCACCTCAAACGAGGGCTCCGCGGTCGCAAAAGTTCATTTGCAGCTGCTATGCACCGCCGAGGTGGTCGGTTGACCAGTTTTCACAAATGGCAGAGCGAATGACAATGGAGCTAACTGGCCGTAGCCCGCTGGTAGTAGCGGGCGACTTTAACGCTTAACTAGTAGTACCTACCATAGAAACGGAGCAGAGTCGATTATCGACGTAACGTTCTGCAGGCTATTGAAAAAATGGAAGGTGGAGGATGGCTACACCCATAGTGAGCACCTGGCGATTCGCTAAAGAAGCGCTAGGTAGCGCGCAGAGGGTGGAGCACACACTCCCTTCGTCCGCAGATGGAGGACGTCGTACTTCGATAAAGAAGTATTTAAAGAGATGCTAGAGCGGGAACAGAGATTGAGCAGTACCCAAGATCCTCACTGTGATCAACTCGTAGCACTTCTTGCACGAGTGTGCGACGCAACCATGCTCAGAAAGGTCAAACCTAGGGATGGAAGGTTGCCGGTTTACTGGTGGGCAGACACGATCGCCCTCCTCCGGAGAACCTGCCACCGAAATAGAAGGAGAGCGCGGTCGGATTCTGAAAGGACGAAGAACCGCGTGGTGCTAGCCACCGCTAAGGCTGCTCTTAAGACAGAGATAAAGGCCAGCAGACGAGCCTGCTTTGAGGGTTTGTGTTCGAAAGCCACCGTGAAGCCATGGGGTGACGCCTATCGGGTGGTAATGGTCAAAACCAAGGGTACGACAGCTCCAACCAAGCAATCACCAGAGCTGTAACGGGTCATCATTAGGGGACTCTTTACGAGCCATTCCCATAGACTCCAGCCTTCTATAACTGCGGAATTGCCCCACGGCAATGGCACCACGGACGAAAGGTACGAAGCGACCGTTACAAACGAGGAACTCGTAAACGAAGCGCCAGGACCTGACCGAACCTGGCCACCAAGACGGCTATTTCACTGGTGCCAGGAATTTTCAGGGCGGCGGTGCAAGATGTGTGGACGAAGGTGTCTTCTCGGACACCTGGAAAATCCGTACTCTAGCATTGCTACCGAAGACAGGGAAGCCTCCTGGGGACCCATCGGTATATAGACCTATATGCCTGTTGGATACAGCAAGTCAAGTGCTCGAGATGGTTACTCTCAACAGACTGACAACATACACGGAGTGTATAGGTGGTCTGTCTAAAAAACAGTTTGGCTTCCGTACCCAAGTAACACACAAAACATCTTTTGAGAATGATTTATAATTGTTTGTACTATAAATGTATTACAAACGTATTGCAAAACATGTCAAGATTTGAGCGGTTTGTGAGTCTCGTATTCTATACAACACTCTGACAAACGGTCGAGCTAAAAATACATTTTTCACTACTGCATATGTTTAATACTTTATTATTGTTCTTCAAAACATGGTTCCGTACATTTATAATACATAAACAGGACAAGATTTTATGAGCAGTTATATATGCTGTTGAAATTACATCACAACAACCATGTTTTGCAAAACGTGTTCTTTTTTCTCATTACGATTAATTTGTACATGATTGTGATTTCACTGCCAACGAGAAGCATGTCATAGATACTCAGAGTTGGCTTAGCAAAGAAGCTACAAACCTATCACGCCAAGGAATAATGTTCTAATCCCACGCTTGGCGATGTTATTTTTTTGTATGAGGATAACTTTTTTCCATTTTATGTTTTATAAGGCTTCACGTTTTGCGCTTTTCGCGTTATATTAAGGTATGACATAAAGTATTATTCACCTTAATTAATAACCTGTTTTTGTCATTTAACAGTATTTTCAACTTGTTTAAGACAAGCTGTGTTGCTTGGGTAGAGGGTAGTCGATGGTGGATGCCATTCTGTCCGTCACCAAGACGGCCGAAGTGGCAATCCAGCGCAAGAGGCGAGGTGTCCGCTACTGTGCAGTGGTCACCCTTGACGTGCCAAACGCGTTCAATAGCGCCAGTTGGGTGGCTATCGCTGACTCGCTTCAACGCCTTCTTGTTCCGAGATATCTGTACAAGATTCTGGGAAGATATTTCCAGAATCGCGTACTGGTATAAAATACAGAGGTAGGCCAGAAACGTGTTCAGATCCTGGGCCCGGTGCTATGGGGTACGATGTTCGACGAGATACTACGGCTTGAATTTTCGAACGGGGTTAAGATCGTCGAGTTTGCAGATGACATCACCCTAGAGATATGTGGGGAATCCATCGAAGAGATGGAGCTAACGGCCTCGCCTTCCATTGGTATTGTGAAGAGATGGATGTGCTCTAGGAAACTGAAGACAAGCCCACGGTTGTTAACAACCGAAAATTGGAGCAACACGTGACGATTAGTGCAGGTAACTGCACAATTGAATCGAAGAGGTCTTTGAGGTACTTGGGGGTCATGATCGACGATAAGTTGTCATTTACCAGTCACGTCGACTACGCCTGCAAGAAAGCCTCTATGGCTATATCGGCATTATCCCGCATGATGTCGAATAGCTCAGCGGTACAGGGGAGCAAGCGCAGGCTCCTAGCAAGCGTCGCCTTGTCTATAATGAGGTATGGTGGGCCGGCATGGGCCACCGCCTTGAGTACTAAGAGCTACCTAGGTAAGCTCGAAAGTACTCACAGACTAATGTGTTTGAGAGCGGTCAGTGCATACCGCACAGTGTCACGCGACGCGGTATGCGTTTTAGCGGGGATGATGTCCATTGGCATCATCATAAAAGAGGATACATAGTGTTTCGAGCAAAGGGGCACAAGAGGTATTTGCAAGACCACCAGAGTTACATCGATGGCCAGGAGGCAGGAGGGGGTGGAATAATTCCACTGAAGGTCGGTGGACCCACCGACTAATTCCGGAAATATCTGGATGTGTCGAGCGGCGTCATGGGGAAGTAACCTCCCACTTGACACAGATACTGTCGGGCCACGGCTGCTTCAGACAGAATCTGATAGGTACGGCCACACTGAGTCCCCAGCGTGCCCCGTATGTGTGGAAGAAAACTTGGGACGCGGTAAAAAAGGCGGCCTCCCAGATTGTCTCAGAGCTACAGGACAAGAGGCATCACTAACTACTAAAGCCCCAAGTAATTAGACATATGCGGGTGTTTAACGCTCCCCTCCCCGAAATAATACTAAGAGGTGGTTCCGGACGGGGACGAAGGCTAGAGGGACGGGTTAGCGAGGAGTTGGCATCACCCTTATCCCCACACCCTGAGTTCTTCAGGAGTCTTCAAGTAGAATTTCCATCCAAAAGAAACACAATCATGACGAAGGACCTGGAATACAAGCCGTACAAGAAACGCAAGATTCACGGGGTTACGGAGGCTATCACAACGAAAAGGCTGGAAAGAGTCAAATTGATACTTTCGCGGCACGCAGGTCAGGAATATGTGTTTTCGGATAAGACACTCATTGTCTTGCATCAGAATGTCACAATGTCTCAAATGATCGGCTGTGGGCGACGACGTTGGTCATCCCTTCGTCTCACATAAACATTCCGCGGTTCCAGAGCACCTCGTCGGTGATGTTTCGGGGAGCCGTATCCAGGCGTGTGTAGCTCCTACTGGTGTTATCGAGAAAAACGTGAAAATCAACGCCACGTACCATAGCCACGTACCGAGGTTCGAAAGAAGGTTGTGGCCGTGACACTTCGGGATCTATACAGGAAGGATCATTACGTCTTTCAACAGAACGGCGCACCGGCCCACACGGCGAATATCGTCCAAGCGTGGTGTCGGGATAATTTGCCTTTTTATCTCGATAAGACTTGTGGCCTCTCAGCTCCCCGGACCTTAATCTCCTGGATTTTTATGTATGGTCGTACATGCTGGCCAAGCAGCGCGAACATCAAGTGAGCATTATGGACCAATTTAAGAAGCTCATTTCCAAGATCTGGAACTAGATGCCGATGGACCAGGTGCATGCCACGTGCGATTCTTTTGAGTAACGTCTCGAGCTCGTCTTACAGCACAAGAGGAGGGATCCAGCTAATACGTTGTAAGGGTTCTGACTGATTTTGCTGGTATTTTTATGGAGCATTAACATTTAAGCCGTGGGCGAAATAAAAAAAAACCAAGACACCCTCTCTGTCATTTGACAGGTGTATGTTTTTGTATGCACAAAGTTCTTTCAGAGTCTAAGTCTTATTGAAATTGTAGTGATCTTCGATTATTTCTTCCTGCGATTTATCAACGTTAGGTCGATCAAAGCATCTTACGTTCGAGGAAAAGGTAAAAATCAAGGCGTACCATGAAGCATGTCACTCTAATAGAGGTATCGGTCGAAAAATCTTACGATCACACACTGCACAGTGGTTCAGAATTAAGCTGGAAAGATACATTTTCAGCCTAAGTTTGAAGTTTTGGTGTAAAACTGTCTTCCACAAAGTTGTTTCTAATAACAAGGCGTTTTTTTTTTTGGTGTTAATGAAAATAAGGGTGGTCCTTATTTTCAGAGAAATCGAAAATCTAACTCTTTTATTTGCAGAAACAAAGACATACATTATTCGTAAAAGTTGTAGAATAAATAATTTCAAGCAACTTTGATGATGAATTTTTGTTGGAACTTTTGATATGACCAAATTTGAGCATTTTTTTGGTGTCCCTACAGAAAAAAAAACAGTTTGTTGCTCTATTTTTTTTCAAATTTACCAACAACGTTGTCTGCCGATGATTTTTATAACTTGAAAAAATAAAAGTTTTGACGTGTAAATCTTGCCGATGTCTCTTACCGTTAGCGAGTAATTAATAATTTTCTTATAAAATTATGCCCTTTTCAAATGTGTTTTACTAAATTTAAAAAACCTATCTTCGAAAAAAAAACCTAGTTTTCAGACAATAAATGCAATAAAAGATATCCTTTCAAATGCTGTTAAGAAATATTTTTTTGGTTTGCCCCAATCAGAAAAACCAACATTCGAATAAGGCCTATTTTGTTTACAAAAACTGTAATAACTTTTGTTTTGACAAACGATAGAGACAATTCCAGCACACCAAATGGTGTAACTTTCATTGTTCTAAAATTAATGGGAAGACTACCTTGCTGAAAAATTTGAAATGAAAAATTTAAAGCCAAATAATTTATTTTTATAGGGACACCCTAAGCTACGTAGGATAAAATAAGCTGAATCGTTTCAAATTTGCAGAAAAGTACATTTCCTGGACCGATGAATGGAAGAACGAGCTATTTTCAGATGAAAAGAACTTTAACCTTGACGGATCGGATGGCTGGCAGATCTACTGACACGACTTCTGAAAGGACCCAGATGTGAAAATGAGCAGGAACTTTGGCGGTGGAACACTGATGGTTTGGGGCGCCTTTTCCTATCAAGGAAAGCTTCCGTTGACATGAATTTCCACTAAAATGAAGTCCGAAATTTACGTTGAGATGCTCGATAAGCTTGATTGAACACGGTGAGTCACTGACGGGTCCAAACTTTATAATATGCACAGCAATATGATGCGGCCATTCACAACTCAAAACTGACTAAAGCGCAGTTTTCGACAAAAACATTGTAGGTTCTCGACTGGCCAGCTTGTTCTACGGATCTGGGGGATCCAATCCGAGAACCTCTGGTCTAAATATGTTGCTCGTCGCGGTTTACGAAAATGGCAAGCAATTCGATACAACGTAAATACATGCTGAA
Source organism: Aedes japonicus (assembly GCA_034211315.2). Lineage (NCBI taxonomy): Eukaryota > Metazoa > Arthropoda > Insecta > Diptera > Culicidae > Aedes > Aedes japonicus. The sequence goes on along the minus strand of JASCZW010004547.1, from coordinate 161,321 downwards.
ATGAGTAGTGCTGATGTATGCTGGGAGCAGATTAAACAGGATACGCTGGACAAGCTGATTTTGTCCATGAAATCCCGATTATTTGAAGTTATCTGAAATAAAGGCTCGTATACACATTACGAAGTACTCCTACAAGATGAATTTCTAGAAAAAAGAGATAAAGTTGTATTGAGTATCACATTTATCATGTTGTTGTTTTTCAATTATATATTTAGTGTCCACGGATTTTGAAGATGGAACGGCCAATGAATTATTTTGGTCCGGATACGATGTAGAGATGACGCGAACTCTCAAAATAAACCAGCACAGCATAAATATTCTCCAACGACAGGAGATTGAGATCTCCTCTCCGTCAAACGTACTCCAATTAGATCGAAAGTGATGGAGTGTGACCCCTGACCGCGGCGGCGAGTGAATTTAATTATCGACTTCAACGAGCATTTATACCGAATAAGTGGCACTCGGTCGGCAAGGGGCGGGAGGATTCGAGTTGAACGCATATATCTCGCAAGTTGACAGGCATGGCGTGCAGGTCGTTCGTTCAGCCGCCCACCTCACAGTCACACAGGCTTCGATAAAGTGAGGGTAAATATGAAGTGCACTCGCTGACTGTTTGCTGTCATCATAACTGGACGCCGAGAATGCACTGCGGTGACAGGCAAACGATCGTTTCCATACTCAGACGAGGTGCAGACGTTAATTGAAGCGATGCAGCTGAACCAGGTGGTGCGTCTGGTGGATCGACTTGGGCCGACGCCTGGCGGCAGCGAGCTAATCAGCGGGGAGTTAGACTACTTACTGGAGGCATAACAACGCAGTTATCTACAATGCTAGTTTGGTGAGCGGGTATGCAAATCATGTGTCGATGATCTGCGAGGGACTCTGGGCTTAAACTATATATACATTAGGATTGGTGATCGTGATTTCAGAACAAGTGTTGTTTAGTTTAGAGTTTGGTTTGCGGAAATCCTAGTTTTTGATACTTTTTACTCTTAATACCAAAAATTTACCAAACGAGGTAACTAAATACATAAAAGCAGTAAATGAGTAAGGGGTGTTCCGATCAAAATTTGGTCAAACAGTAATGTGTGGGAGTCGATCAGAGTTTTTATTAATAAGTCAAATTCTTTCTCTTTTTCAAATTCAGTTAATAAAGAATACAAGGAAAAATATTCAGCTAAGCTTCCTTTTCACCGAATGCGAATTGCCAGGTCTATCGTTTAACACCTGCCATAAGATTTTGTACAGTCTCCTTGTCCACTTTATTCGCCGCAGAACGCCAGTTTGCCTTGAACTGTTTCTCGCTCACAATAGCTTTTTGAGTCTTCTTAAGGTTCCGCTTGACAATGGCCCAATATTGTTCGATTGGACGGAGCTTTGGCGGGTTGGGAGGAGCACCACTTGAACGTTGTTGGCAGCATACCACTACATGGCCCTTTTTCTCGTAATGGCAAGATGCCACCCAATCCGGCCAAAACAGAACGGAACAATTGTGTCGCGTCAGGAAAGGCAGTAGACGTTTTTGTAGGCACTCGCTCAGAAAAATTTCTTGGTGGACGGTTCCGATCGCAATGTAAACGTTGCTCTTCAAGCCACAGGTACAGATGGCCTGCCACACCAGATATTCCCTCGCGAACTTTGACAGTTTAATGTGCTTGAAAATATCTGCCACCTTTCCCCATCCGGTTGCCGTATAAAATTCCTGTCCAAACAGCTGTTTAAAAGCTGATTTGGCGTAAGTTTCATCGTCTGTACCACGCAATCAAACTTCGTCAGCCAAAGTACAATTTTCGCGATCGTGCTTTGGCCGACGTGTTTTGTTTATCGTCGTGATTTGGGGTTCCCACTTTCTTGTACGTCGGCAGTCCAGCTCGTTCTTTTGCTCTATCCACGGTTGAAGGCGCCACTCCCAGCTTCTTTACGACATCTCGGACGGAGCGGCCGGGGTTCCGCTCGAAAGAACGGGCAACTTTTTTTGTCGTCGCTGTGGCCTCCGGCTGTCGACAAACGTTCACCGAACACTTTTAATACGTTGGTTACAGTTGATTTAGCCACATATAACAATTTCGCCAACTTGGCGTGAGAGTAGTTTGGATTTTCGCTATGCTCGTGCAACATTTTGATGCGTTGCTTCGCTGTCTTCGACGACATTTTGATGACTGTAGTGCTAATCTCAAAATCAAAATAGAGGCATGCTGATACACGCACACATCTTCAAAATAAGGGGTGTGCAAAATTTTTTGATGCACGATGAAAGGAAATGCGTCAAGTATAAGTCGACCAAATTTTGATCGAAACACCCTCTGGCGCGATCCCAAAATTAAGTAATGTAAATCAAATGGTTTTAATTAAGTAGAACTCAAAATTGATTTGAAAACTAAGCGTGTTTGATGGCTTTTATTTTATTAAAAACACTATTTAAACAACTTTTTTGAGCGTATTAGTAGACCGATTGTGACTGGGAAACTAGGAGCGTTAAAAATCAACACTTCATTTGATCACGTTTTAAAAATTAAAAAAATAAACAATGAAACACTTATTTCAAATTATCACTAGTAAACGCAAGCAAATTCCTTTAAATTCCACTAGGGAAAGCATATCTTTTGACAGGTTGGCCTATTTCGTCTGCGACTTACAGACCTCTTCAGTGTCGAGTGCTCGACTTGAAGGAAACATCATAGTAGGTCTAATATTTAGAGTAGGGATGTGTGGGAAGGTAACTGAATGTGTTTATGTTTTTTTATTACCTCAAAAGTTGTTAGCCAACGAGCATATCTAGCCAGAACGGCTTAAAAATATTGATTTTGGCTTGACAGTTTTCGGTTTTAACGAAATTTTGTCCGTATGTAAGTTTCTACTCAAGATAACATTTTTCATAAAAAAATTCTAAAATTTTCTGAACTCATTTTCTATTAGGCCATATGTTAAATAAGAATTTTATTTTTCCAAAAAATCATAACATGTAAACGATTATTCTGATCAAAATGTCGTCTGAGAAGAAGTTGTAGGTTAATAATTGTTTAACTAAAAAAAATTAAATTCATTCTAAAAACATAAAACATTGATGTTGAAGGAGATGTTCGCTCATCACCATGAGGCACCAAGAGTGAACAACAATGTTTTTGGCTAGAATTGAAAGATATGAAGAGAAAGTTTTTGATAGTTCCGCTAGTGTGCGGCAGGCTCGGAAACATAGCAGATGTTTTAGGAAAATTGAGCAAAAAGGGCGTGTGTACAGTGGTACTCAAACCAACGACATTTTTGCCTAACATCCCACTGCGGGGTAGGTTAAAGCACGGACTAAGTCCGCCACTTCAACAGGAAAAAATGTCCGGTTGGAAGACGCTCATGTACCACTGTGGCTTGTATAGTTATTCTAGCGATCTATTGTGTGCACTCTGTTTACTGATGCGCACATGGGAGAGGAACTCTCTCCTTTTATAAAAAAAACTTAAAGTTATATCCTTAAATCTGGTGAAGAGTTTAAGACGGTCACTTCATTACCTTTTTAAATTTTTATGTTTTTTTTTTATTTTGTGAAATCGCGTATTTTCTAATAAAACTTTACCAAAAGTAGACTCTACGTACTCAAATTTAATAAAAAAGCACATCAAAACTTTTTTCGTTAACCCAGCCGTTCTGAAGTTAATGCGAATTTCATTAAAAGGAAATTTAGTTGTAACTATATTTGCAGCCATTTTCAAATATTAGTCGCGATGTTCACAAAAAATTGTATGTTACATAGATTATTGAATAAGAAACAAATATTTTGCACACATGGAAGCACCCGTTTCTGTTTAGACGAATTCTTATTGGTAAATTTCAATACAATGGAGTCTGCCATACATTTGAAATTAAAATAGGTACAAAGTACTATATTTTGGGAAGTTCTTCACCTGATCAAATTCAGTTTATCTTCATTGTTTTTCAAGTTAAGGCCTGTACTCGGAGAAAATGCACCATTTCTATCCGTGTGTAACTTTTTTGTCCGTGGTAAAAATTGATGAAAATCTGAGTATAACTAGTTTGGAGTGTATTGTTCACATGTGCAAAATTTAATAACAATGGTTATTGTGATGTCATTGAAACAAGAAGAAAATCGTCGGAGGTCTTTGCGCGCCGTCATGGAAAATTCGATTGCGACTATGAGATGGATCAGAAGACAACTGGGAATCACCCATACAACTGTATCTTGGGTGGTAAAATCGTTTAAGGGGTCCCAGACGACCGAGCGGCGGGCTGGAAGTGTAAGAAAATCGAAGACAGCTGACCCTGTGTAGGCCCGGAAGGTGTTAGATTATTTCAAGTGTAATCCGAACCTTTCGATTGGCGACGCGGCTCTGAAGGCAAAGTGTTCCGCCTGGTTCGTTCAGCAAACCATGAAACGAGCTGGGCTTCGTGTACTCCAGGTCCGCAAGGCACCAAACCAGCGTGATCAACAAAACACGGCGGCCCAATCCCGCGCAAGGAAGCTGTATCGAGAGTGGTTAACGGAACCGATGTGTGTGGTTATGGATGACGAAACCTACATCAAGGCAGACGCAAAGCAGATACCGGTGATGGAGTTCTACGTTGTCAAATCACGGTTTCCCGGAAGTTCCCGGAAGACATAAGGAAGCAGAAAGTGGACAAATTCGTTAAAACTTGCTCTTACAGGCCATATGCCAATGCGGTAATCTGAGTAAACCGTAAATCACAACGAGTACCATCAACAGCGAAATTTACCGCACCGAGTGCCTCCAGAAGCGTCATTATTTTGGTCGGACCTGGCATCATGCCATTACGCGCGATCGACGTTGGATTGGTACAGAGACAATAACGTTGTTTTTGCACCGAAAACCGCCAACCCCCCTCAAATTCACCAGGGATTCGTCCACTGGAAATATTTTGGGCCATAATGAAGGCCTAAGTTCGAAAATCGTCTAAGGTGCTTAAGAACGAGCTGGAGTTGAAGAAAGAATGGATGAAAGTGACCAAAAAGGTCGGCTCCACAATTGCACAAAATGTAATGAAGGGTTTTAACACTTTTGACTGGCGCATTTTTTTCGAGTACAGGCCTTACGAAAATTTCTACCCAAAAAAAAATTTTTCATTTAAAAAAATTTCAAATTTCCTGGACTTATTTTCTATAAGGGCATATTTAAAATAAGAATTTTATTTTTTCAAATAATCATAACATGTAAACGATTATTCTGATCAAAATGTCACCTGAGAAGAAGTTTTAGGTGATTAAGTGTTCTTCAAGAAAAAAATACACTGAAATTAAAGCAAATGTAATTTCATGCTACAAACAAAAAAACATTGACTTTAACGGAAACCTCCCCCCCCCCCCATCTTTTTTGTTTTGAAAAAACTTGATGTTAGATCCTAAAATCTGATGAAGAATTCCAGACGGTCATTTCATTAACTCTTTGAATTTTTGTTTTAAAATTATAATAATTTGTTTGAATTTTGTGAAATTGCATTTTTTTTTGTAAAACTTTACCACAAATAGACTCTACGTGCACAATTTTAATAAAAAAAGCACATCAAAACTATTTTCGTAAACCCAGCCGTTCTAAAGTTAATGCAAATTCTATTAAAAGTAAATTTTGTTGTAACAATATTTTCAGCCGTTTTCAAATTTTAGTCGCGATTTCCATAAAAAAAATGTTTGTTACATGATAGATTATTGAATAAGAAACAAATCTTTCTCAGACATGGAGGCTTCAGCTTCTCAGTTTAGACGCAACGGAAGCGATACCAACTGATGCTTTCTGAAGTAAATTATCAAACTCAAAAGTTCTGTTTTTTGCAAAAACAGTTAACATATCGGGATTTTATAGGCCTCTCGTTAAGAAGACGACAGTCAGGTAAATTTTAATTTACTCCCGTGTGTGGGACATATTTCTTATTGGTACATTTCAATGCAATGGAGTCTGCTATACATTTGAAATTAAGATACACAGAAAAAAATAATTTATTTTAACAAGCGCGTAAAATTTCCCCTCGTTTAATTCCAAGTCAAAGGAGGCGTAAACAACGCAATTTGTTGTAGTCTTTAATGCGCCATACAACAATGTTTGCAATTTTTCTTACAACAGGCTAGATTCAGGCGTTATCTGGCTTAAATTTACATGAAATATCCCATTATTTTCTGCCAAATCTACACAGATAAAAAGAAACATTGAATTTTCTGCGTTTCTAATGCACATAAAGGGAATGCTAGATTTGCCAGAAAATAATGGGATATTTTATGTAAATTTAAGCCAGATAACGCCTGAATCAAGCCTGTTGTATGAAAGATTGCAAACATTGTTGTATGGCGCATTAAAGACTACAACAAATTGCGTTGTTTACGCCTCCTTTGTCTTGGAATTAATCGAGCGGAAATTTAACGCGCTTGTTAAAACTAATTATTTTTTTCTGTGTAGCATTCCCTTTATGTGCATTAGAAACGCAGACTATTCAATGTTTCTTTATATCTGTGTAGGTACAAATTCAACAAAGTACTATACATTGGGAAGTTCTTCACCTTTTCAATTTAATTAATCTCTCATAGCTTTTCAAGTTATACAAGCAAGTTTATTTTCAAACATGGATAATACTTTCAAGTGTTGGAAACCTCTACCCACATCGAAGAAGTGTGGTTAAGAGACTAGAAACTTGACAGATGGTGTTATTGAAAAATGAAGTTCTTTAAATTGTAAGGTACTGTTGGATAATTCGATTGGAATCTGCAATAAGTCTCGCCCCCTAGTTTATCATCCCCAACAAAAACCGCCACCTTCGAATAGTGAGGAAGTGCCTTCTACCAGTGGTGTGCAATCAACGAGACCTGTAGATATGGAAAGTGAATTCATAGTCAATACCAGCCCATCCGTTACGTCTCTACACAGAAAAAAATAATGAATTTTAACAGGCGCGTAGAATTTCCCCTCGTTTAATTCTAAACCAAAGCAAGCGTAAACAACGGTATTGTTTGCAATTTTTGGAATTCTTTCGCGATAGACGCGATTTAGGCGATATCGAGCTTTAATTTACACGATATATCCCAGTATTTTCTATTAATAGATAACGCAGAAAATTCAATGTTTCTTTTTATCTGTGTAGCTTCATCGACTTCAGAAGAGTTTGTCATATAACATCGAGGCATTCAACAATGGCTACATGGAAATTCATGTATCGTCTATTTCAACGAGGAAAAAAAACCATGAAATTGTGGATGGAGTTAAGCGTCATATATTTGATGTTTTGGCAGATGAGGACCAAACAAATCTCAACACCAAGGCTAAGGACTACGAGGTTATAATGAACCAGTTAATTATTTCTTTTCTTGCAGGTAAAGGATTTAGTCGCCAAGGATGGAATAATATGTAAACCCCGTTCCAAATTAAGACATGAACTGAATGCAGATTTAGTTCGTAAAGTTTTTCAATTCTACGAAGAAGACGATATAAGCAGAGTTATGCCGGGCCAAAGAGATTATGTCTCTGTAGTGACTAGTGCTGTTCGCCAGGTAACACAAAAACGTCTCCTGATGAATATCATCAGGAGACTTAAAGAGTCAAACTTACATTTTAATGAAACCCATAAAGATATTGAACTATGCCTTAGCTCATTTGTAGCCTTGCGGCCAAATCATTGCATATCTTAGTAAATCAGGATCCCATAACGTTTGTGTTTGTACGATTCAAGAAAATTTGAATCTTATGCTCAACAGCTTAAAAATAAATCGCATTTTATGTGATCGCACTATCTATATGTAACAAATTCTGTGTGATGCACAGTTTAGAACAGAATTGCGCCATCTTCTCGCGTGCATGAATTGTTACGATAATTCAGCATCAGAAATTTAGAAAAATTGGAAGAGTATAAAATTAAAGAAGTTTCATTTGAACAGTGGATTGCGACTGATAGGTGTAATATTGAATTGAAGACTTTACTATCAGAAAATTTTGCTTACTTTTTTATAAAAAAAAAAAAGATTGATAAATTAATATATCATGACTACTCAGGTAACCAATAAGCATTAGTATATGCAGTAAATCAACCCTAAATCTGCATTGCAGATGCTACAAGCATTATATTAGCATTATATCAGCATCTTGAATGTTCTCTGTTATAAAGCTGCATTTCAAATGCTATTTAAATGCTTGTAGCCTGTAATTAGCATATCGAATGCAAAATTGCATTAATGAAGCATTATCATAGCATTGCAGTGAAGCAGCCGCATATTGGGCCAAAAGTGACATTTATGTTGCATTTCAAGGCGACTTAAATGCTTGATAGGCTGCCGTAAAGACGCTTTGGAACCGCTTATTGTTTACCTGGGTATATTAAAAATAAGCACAGTAAATTTTTAAAAACAGAAAAGGAAACACTAGAAGATGGTAAAGCCATAGTTATTTTTGATTTTTCTGAAGACTTCACATTTATTCTTCAAGATGAAGTGCAAAATTATCATTGGAAAAATGCTCCAATGCACAATACATCCATTTGTAGCATATTACAATTAAAAAGGTACTCTAAACACACAAGTTTTGTGATCATTTCTGATGATTTTAAGCATGACACAGTAGCAGTTCAGTTGTTGATCTCAAAATTATTGTTAATTATTTATTTAATTTAAAAGTTTTTTTTTTAGCCTCTGTGGAATTAAAGATAGTCATACTACTAAAACTGAATGGCATTTTTTCCAACTTCACACGAGTTCACTATATTTTTTGTAGCTTGTGCTAACGTAAGAACTTAGTACACACGAGAGACGCGACGCAAGACAGGACACAACACTTATTGTTCTTACAAAACGTAAAAAGGTAACGTTTTTGAAAAAGGTAAATTTAAATCCCTTTTTACGTTTTGTAAGAACAATAAGTGTTGTGTTCTGTCTCGCGTCGCGTCTCTCGTGTTCACACGAGTTCCTGTGATGCGATGGGACGTACTCTTTAGAGAATGGCAACTAGAGCAAATTTAGCTAAGCAACACGAACATCCTATAACAAATGCTTGACAACTTTATGACCATGGACAAATAATCGCAAAGAGAATCATGAAACAAAAATTACATTGATGTAGAAGGAGATGTTAGCTCATCACCAGGAGTGGACATTAATGTTTTTGCTAGAATGAAAGATGTGAAGAGAAAGTGTTCTAAGTCCCGTCAGAAATAAAACAGATGTTTTTGATAATTCAGTGAAAGGGCATGTGTACAGTGGTACTCGAACCAAAGACGTCATCTTTTGCCTAACACCCCACTGCGTGGTAGGTCGAGACACGGACAAGTCCGCCACCTCAACAGGCTGTCTTTGCCTGTCACCGAAGTCAACATTTGCGAGTTAAATCTGTACGGAACGACGACCGCTGCGACCCTGATTGGCATGATACAGATCCGACACATGCAGTACGATGCATTCTGAAGTTTCAGCCTTGGCGACATCCTTCTGGTCGGTGGCCAAACTGGTTCATTCCTCTATAGCACTTTCACCATCATCGGAGGTCAGTTCATGATGCGAAGGGACACGGTGCTGGTGTTGATTACTGCGCTAGCATCACTGGTGGAAACCGCCTGACAGACGATATTTATCCTTAATGCCAGTCGGCGATCCGCCGCAACTCGGAAGTAACCCGGTCGGAAAATTGTTGCCTTCCTACTGGTAAGCAACCTAGCCATGTGGGCCATCATCACGCTGGAAAAGTAACGAACCATGTCGCACCCGATCCAGCTGCACTTCTACGGCCTCTGGGCGTGGACCATCATCACTCACGCCTCCATGCCCCTGGCCATCTTCTACCGATTCCACAGCACCGTGTGTCTGTGCAAAATTTGAAAACTAGCGTACCAAATGAAACCGGTTTATATGTAATCCGTTCCGGTCGTACCGTTGAAAGTGATTATTTGTGGTGCTGCACAGCACACCAAAAAAGACACCCAAATCCTCGTTCGTTATACCTTTGCCATTTCACTATCTCGTTCTATTTTCCCCATTAATCGTAAGGCAACACACAGCTCAACTATGAACCTGTATCTCTGTAATCCCCGCCAACCTACACGGTAGACTGTATTCCTCAAAACTTTAAACCGATGGTAATTCGATGTTTACTCCTTAGATGAATAACGGAAAAACAAAAAGAAAATGACTGTTGACCACCTTGAATTAAACAAATCTGAAATCTAATCTGTCAAAAAGAAGACACGGAAACGTATAAATATACACACTTAGAAAATTTTACAGTATTCGGTAATTTTTTACCGAACTTTCAACAGCTGAACGTTCGGTTATCCGATTCACCGGATTTCGGTGAAATTTTACAGTATTCCGGTAAAAAAATTACCGGAACTTGTCAAATTTACCGAAGTCCGATAAATTGGATTACCGAACTGTTCAGCTGTTGAAAGTTCGGTAAAAATTACCGAATACTGTAAAATTTTCAAAGTGTGTATAAAGCTACCTACTCCAAGAAAAGAAAAATTGTACCTTGTAATCGATAGCCAAAGTCGCGAAAACGTAAAAAACGCCGTGTAAACGTTTGTCCAATTTCAAAACAATCATTAATAATAGCCCACTGGATCGCGGAAATTTTTTGATTCTGATTTTAGGAACATGGCCATCCACGACGGTGCCATGACAGTGCGACGAGTTTTACATCTTTTGATAGAGGGTTTTCAAATATCGGAACAACAAACACAGAAGTAGGCTAGATTTTTTAGAAGTACTTGTTTTGAATGGTTTGGATGAAATGGTCGACGGTTGATGATCAAACGTTAGTTGCAATTGTTTGTTGCTTTTCAGAATGGAATTGTTCGGTAGGCGATAAGGAGGGCTATTCTGAGAGTTGAAGTCACTTTTGCCTCTTATTGAGAAAAGTCGCCTGCAGTGACTTGACTCTTCTGGGCAAATCAAAGGGTAACCATGTGACAAAAGTCATTTCGACTCTCGAAATCAACCCCTAGAAACCAATTCGAACAATAGAAAATGTTTTCAAACATTCGTAATGATTGTTAAGTTAGCAAAATTGCCACCAAGTATGCTAATTGGCCTCGGAAGCTAGCTATCAAATAGTAATTATGGAGGAACAACTAGAACACTTAGGGAAGGTCCATTAATTATGTCACGCAGTAAGGGAGGAGGGCGGGGGGGTGGGGGGTGGGAAAACGTGACGATCCATGCAAAACAATTTGAAGGTCCATACAAAAAACGTGACAAGGGGGTGAGGGGGGGTTTATAAAAAGTCATTTTTTGCGTGACGTAATTAATGGACGTTCCCTTACACACCTAGAACTTAAACAGCTGGACGTTCGGTAATCCGATTTACCAGATTTCGGTGAAATTTTACAGTATTCCGGTAAAAAAATTACCGGAACTTGTCAAATTTTACCGAAGTCCGATAAATTGGATTACCGAACTGTTCAGCTGTTGAAAGTTCGGTAAAAAATTACCGAATACTGTAAAATTTTCAAAGTGTGTATAAAGCTACCTACTCCAAGAAAAGAAAAATTGTACCTTGTAATCGATAGCCAAAGTCGCGAAAACGTAAAAAACGCCGTGTAAACGTTTGTCCAATTTCAAAACAATCATTAATAATAGCCCACTGGATCGCGGAAATTTTTTGATTCTGATTTTAGGAACATGGCCATCCACGACGGTGCCATGACAGTGCGACGAGTTTTACATCTTTTGATAGAGGGTTTTCAAATATCGGAACAACAAACACAGAAGTAGGCTAGATTTTTTAGAAGTACTTGTTTTGAATGGTTTGGATGAAATGGTCGACGGTTGATGATCAAACGTTAGTTGCAATTGTTTGTTGCTTTTCAGAATGGAATTGTTCGGTAGGCGATAAGGAGGGCTATTCTGAGAGTTGAAGTCACTTTTGCCTCTTATTGAGAAAAGTCGCCTGCAGTGACTTGACTCTTCTGGGCAAATCAAAGGGTAACCATGTGACAAAAGTCATTTCGACTCTCGAAATCAACCCCTAGAAACCAATTCGAACAATAGAAAATGTTTTCAAACATTCGTAATGATTGTTAAGTTAGCAAAATTGCCACCAAGTATGCTAATTGGCCTCGGAAGCTAGCTATCAAATAGTAATTATGGAGGAACAACTAGAACACTTAGGGAAGGTCCATTAATTATGTCACGCAGTAAGGGAGGAGGGGGGGGGTGGGAAAACGTGACGATCCATGCAAAACAATTTGAAGGTCCATACAAAAAACGTGACAAGGGGGTGAGGGGGGGTTTAGAAAAAGTCATTTTTTGCGTGACGTAATTAATGGACGTTCCCTTACACACTTAGAACTTAAACAGCTGGACGTTCGGTAATCCGATTTACCGGATTTCGGTGAAATTTTACAATTACAAAAAAATTACCGGAACTTGTCAAATTTTACCTAAATCCGATAAATCGGATTACCGAACTGTTCAACTGTTAAAAGTTCGGTAAAAATTAACGAATACTGTAAAATTTGTTATGTGTGTATTTGAGAATCGGAAAAATGCTCGCATAGCAATTGATAAAAGCTTTTCATCGATCCTCTTCATCGACTTTGTGGCAGACGGATAGCACCAGAAACGAAATACCGTAAAATAGGGTACATTTGTTTCTGCAATATTTCTTAAGGATAAAATTATAAAGACCAATGGTTTTAACCGCAATCTAGTAGTTTCAGTCATGTTGAGTATAATTTTATTTATTTGACGATTTTAAAATATAATATTTGAGAACATCGATAAACAATTACATTTAGCTATGTTTCCACGGATGAATACAAAGAGGCCGAAAAGGAATTCAATCCGATTTTTAAAAAGCAAAACCAAGTCCGGCAACTCAAAAATATCATTCTTACATTCCAGTTTCATATAACCAAATTGCAGTTAAGGTATTTTCTAATTCTAATGATGAACCCAAAATATTTAATGTATTCAAATGTAATAAATTGAATAAAAATTGAAAATAAAAAACAACATTGTATGAAATACTGCTTCTACTTCTCCCTAAACAAAACTATCTAAAACAGACACATATCCAAGAGCATCAACTTGATTCCATTTCCATCACGTCCAAACAGAAACGGGTAGGTCTGGTTGCCACCATGTCTGAGAAAAATTACCTGTTTTTCAATAATCAATTATGAAAAATACATTTTTTGTGGACATCACGACTAACTATCAAAAAGGTCTAAAACAAATGGCAAAAACAATAAATTTCTGTTATTAAAATTTGCAATAACTTGAGAATGGCTAGGCTTACGAAAACAGTTCACTAACGCTTGTTAATTGAAAATAATGCGTAAAATCTATTTCCGGTATATTTTAATAAAAAAAATATCATTTTCAACATTAAAAAAAATCATATAAAAAATTAAAAAATTAAAGAGTTGATTATCTTAAACTCTTCACCAAGATTAAGGACATAATTTCCTGCTTTTTAAAAATATTAGGAGGATCGAAGGGGGGTCCTTGCAGAAAATAATCGTTTTAAGTTTTTTTTAACATAAATTTACGCATTGTTTAGTTTCCGTGCATTTTTTTTTTTTGAAGTACACTTCATTACCTACAACTACTTCTCAGACGACATATTGACCAGATGAGCCGTATGCGATTTTTTTTGAAAAAATAAAATCCACATATTAAATACGCCTTTATAGTAAATTAGTCCAGGATTATTTTAGTTTTTTTAATGGAAAACGTTATTTTGGGTAGAAGCCAACATATGAACAAAATTTCAGTCAGATCGGAGAGAGCAAGGTCCAACCGGTTTGCTATTCTGGCCGAAAATGCTCTGTTACTAAATGTTGTAAGATCAAATTGATTGTTTGATTTTGAATAACATCCTTCGGCAACAAGGTGGAAATTATTAAATGTTTAGCTTTTGAACGTTTATAATTCATGCAATCCTCGTCATTTTTTTTAGCTTTTGCATCAATCTTTTGAATTGGCAATCTTCCCACTCATCTTCTGAAATACTGAAGTCCAGCTGCTGTACATAAAAATAAAAACCCAATGAATACTGTAAAAATTTATGAGTGCTGTCAAGGGCCCTACAAAATAAATACTAGCACAAATTTTAAATGGATTGAAACATTAATTTTAAACTCGCGCAAGGGAAGCATGTACGTGGCAAATTAAAACATAAAAATAACAACGTCAGTTTTTCAACGTGCCTGCTTTGATCTTATGACAGCACGTAAATTTTCACTAACTGATCCGTTAGATTCATTCGCGATAAGCATTTCAAAAGGTTTGCTCGCTTTGCTACATTCACTTTCACTTGCATGCATCCGAAATAGGAGCACGGCAGCGCTTATAGAATGTCAATTTGGAGAATCAGCACATAGGACCTTTCGATATGTGCTGCCAAGAATTATTTCGAATATATCATGTTGAATACGATGTTGATAATTTAAAACAGTGGCAAAAAATAACCCCTTTAGTTGGTAAAATCTGCATCACTAGCAAACGTCAACCAGGGAAAAGGCTCACACCAGATCCAATTACATCAAACCCCGGGTAAAACGTTTAATCAACGTCATCACGTAAGCCATCAAAAATAAACCTTCCATCTCTATGACCCAGCCCCAAACGCTTCTGAGGTACATATCCATTACAATTGATTGAGTTCCGAGATGGGAGGGCTGTAAAAAACGCAATAAAACACCAGTAAAAGGCTTCCGTGTAGTCAAGGTTCTCATTCCGATCAGACACTGAAAATTACCGAATCCCTGATTCGTGTACCAGGCAACCTACAAGATGATTGGTTTTCACTTGCCGATAACAAAAAAAAAGGTATTCGATGGTAATGATGTTCCGAGGAGATTGCTTCCTGACCGGCAAACCACATCGATAATTGACAATGCGACAAACGGGGCCCTTTGGTTTCGATGGCACCGGTCCCCAAGTTGTTTTCGATGCAGGTAAAGCATATCAAGTTTACACCCTCTTTTATGGTGGGCAATTTCGCCAGCGTCGTAAATTGAACGATCATTGCTCGTTCAATTTATTCATTACTTGCAGCAAAAATCTATAAATAATTGATTTTACGAAAATGATTCCCCGTGTCGGAATGCAATTTGCATTCAATTGAAGCAGGGAAGCAGCGGAAGGGAGATGGGCGAGGATGGTTCCGAGATTTTTTCGAAGAAATCAGACAATGCTGCACGTGCCACGGCGCTGATAAGTGGAAAGCCAAGCATGAGCAATTAATTCCCCACTGGTGTGAGAGTTTATCGGCTTGTTTATTAGATCGTTTACTTCTTATTACCTTCCGTGATATAAGTTGAATATGATATTATTTTCCAGTGTCGTTTCTTACCATTGTAGGCAAAAGAAAACCAATTTTACAATATATTATTCCCTTACTGAAAAGAAATCTGAATTTTCATTGTGATGTAAATATTGATGCCTGTAAATTGTATTTCATTCCACACGAAGTAGCAACTTGCACGAAATAATGGGTGGCCACCAAATATCGGGAATGACTTCAATATTTTTCTATCAATGCTGAATAATAATGCTTTCAGAGAAATATCTCCTTGTTTGAATGATTCCTTTCAATATTCGGAAAATTGCCACACACACTTGCGAAAGCTATTTTCCAATGTCCAAGTCCTAGATGCCCGGAATCGACTGTTTCTACACCAAGCACAAGTCAACAACTCCTCCGAAGGTCCAATACAAATTCAAGTACAAGTTCGAACAAAAAGTGATGTTATACATTGCAATTTCCGATAAAGGGATTTCAAAGCCATGCACAGTGTTGCCCATGGCGCAAAAACGTAATCGAAATTGTTTTGACCTCGAAAACTATGTTTTTTTTGCTATAGTTTCTTCACCGTGAGTTTTTCCAGCTATGATTGCAGCAAGCCGTGCTTGCAGACTGACTAGTTTTGTTTTTGCGGCGTCGTATTCGTGCGAAAAAATCAGAAAATAATTCGCAATTCATTTTAAACAAACACTGAAATCCTAAAATCTCTGCTTGCTCTCTATTTAAGACGTAGTGAGTGTAATCCAAGGGGTGGATCGCTCAGCACACTTTTCGTATGTGCTATTTTTTTGAGTGTGTCTACAAGCGTTGCAATGTTCTGGGAATGTGCCGAAGGTGCCGATGTGTTGACAGTCCAAACTGTTATTTTCTGCTGAGCATGGAAACCAGGCAATGCATATTGGCAAGGTTGCTGGTTTCTTATTTCTATGAGCTCAACTGTCAAAAGTGTTCCTCAGTGTGCGAACATGTGGTATGGGCAAGGGGCAAGACAGTTCTTCATCTCGAGCAATTTCAGAGTGGCTCTTGAGGCACCTCGAGTAACTCACGTTACTAGTAGGCGAGATCACTTTCTCTTTTCCCATCATTTTTTCCACAATAACATTGGGGTCCATTTGGGAACCGACCAGCTACTGTCAAAACATGTATTCTGCTATCTGTGCAGATTTTTTACTACCAAGTTTGATGCTGCGGTTGAAGATTAGCTTGAATTGTAAGTTTTATTTCACTATCTTATCAACATACTCCCAAACATAACTATTTTCTCTAGGATGATTTCTGGGATAGGATCCAAAAAGAAATTGATGTTGCACGTGGTACAATCTCCCAAAATGATATAAACATGATTCAGGATCGAACTCTCCATCCGCTTCTGCATGGCCTGCAGCTCATCCGACTGCTTCGGAAATGCGCCCTTTGATGTAGAATTTATGTCCTTTGGTGCCGTCTACGTCGACGACCTAGCTGTGACCTCTGTGTCGCACTTTCTGCTTCGCAATCCTTGCAGTTCCAGTCCACATATTCTACGCTTTCCTCCCCGAACACTCACTCGAAATTATACCAAAACATAACAGCACACCATTCGGCTGTGTTCAGAAGAACCACAGAATTTGCATCCATCGTTCACCGTCGGAGATGCTTCGTCTCGCCCAAGATCAACTACCGGCTCGGAATCTTTACCGCGATTTGAACGTTTCGACATACCGTAACATGACAGCTCTCCCCAAACGCATAAATGAAATTTTCAATAAATTCCGAAGCAACTGGGTCCATATTATTAACCGCTTTATTTCAAATTTTCGCATTTTATTTCCAATTTTCGGTTTTTTCGCATTGTTGACTTCATGATCCTCACCTTGGCCGCTTCAATGTTCCCCTTCGGACTCAAAACTAAGAATAGAGGTTCAGAAGACACTGGGACCTATGAATAATAGCGAATACTTTACTTTTATTCGTGTATATCTTATGGGTGAAAGTAAAGTATACCTTTTACCTTTTTTGTTTACAAATAAAACTGACGATAGGAGGTGTAACCAAAACGAGAAACAAAAAGCAAAAAACTCGATGAACATCGATTAAATTTCGAGGAACATCGAGTTACTCGCGAGTAACACGGTGCATAAAAGTAACTCAGAGTAGGCCTGTCTCACCCCTAGGGTATGGGTTGAAAATCGACGTGCCATAGTTATAAAACTTATTCGTCTAATGTGTTATACAACGTGCTGGCACACTGTTCTAAGCGACTTACCCTTGGTGTAATCTATTCCTCCACAAAATGTGTGATGGTCGGTTGTAATTTCTCGTTTTTTTTTTTGTATTTTCTGCATCGCACCCGCACCCGAGGGAGGAGTTTAATCAGCTTAGTTTTTTTTTGTTAGTGCTATTATTATTGTGCCAAGTGGACATATGAGAAGAAATATTTTGAATCGGTGTTTTTGTTGAAATACTACAATAGTTTTATCGGTCCATATTCAAACAATATGGACCGATGATGCAAACTATTTTTTTTTCTGCGTGTAAACTGTTATTTCAGCTGTTGCACCCAGTTTGTAATGCAAGATATCAACAATGCTTGGTGGTTCAGTGGTAACTGGTTCGATTTACTGATCAAGAGGATGGGAGTTTAATCCTAGGCGCGACCTTTACTTCTTTACATATTTCTAAAACATTTTTTTGCGATTTTACAGATTTTTGGCGATTGTTCATCGAACGTTCAACTATTGAGATTTTGGTTGATATAGCAATGTAAGAATATATTCAATATATAAGTAAAACTATATCTAGTCTAAACAGCGTCAAGTAAGGCCTGTACTCGAAAAAAATGCACCAGACGAAAGTGTTCGCCAAAAATTTATTTTAAGTCGGATTTTCTTGAAACTTTCAGGAATAAATTAATACATATGGATTAAGTTTCGGCATAACTTTTTTATTTAATTTCTTTCCATCGCTGAAAGCCCGCACCTTTCCCTTCAGACCCCTCATTACATTTTGTGCAATGGTGGAGCCGACCTTTTGGTCACTTTCATCCATTATTTCTTCAACTCCAGCTCGTTCTTAAACATCTTAGACGATTTTCGAACTTTGGCCTTCATAATGGCCTCAAAATCTTTCCACTGGACGAATCTCTGGTAGATTTGGGGGTTGGCGGTTTTGGTACAAAAACAACGGTATTGTCTCTGTACCAATCCAACGTCGTTCGCGCGTAATGGCATGAGGCCCGGTACGACCAAAATAATATCTCGCCTCCGTGGGACCGCAGGAAGCGCAACAAACGCTTCTGGAGGCACTCGGTGCTTCAAATTTTGCTGTTGATGGTACCCGTTGTGATGTACGGTTTCCTCAGTTTACCGCATTGGCAATTGGCATGCCAGAGCAAGTATTTTTTGGCGAATTTGTCCACTTTCGTCTTCCTAATGTCTTCCGGAACATCAAACCGTGATTTAGCAACGTAGAACTCCAGCCCCGGTATCTGTTTCGCGTCAGCCTTGATGTAGGTTTCGTCATCCATAACCACACACATTGGTTCCGTCAACCCCTCTCGATACAGGTTCATTGCGTGAGTTGAAGGTTTTGTTATATGGAGTTCTTTTTAAAAAAGGTTCTACACCAATTGAACACTACGAAAAGACTAACTTTATTGAGCCTAGCGAAGTAACACCTAACCGATGAACGCTTGCTGACTCTGCTGCCTAAGCACCTCGTGCGATGGATACCAAGTCCGATCGATCGACCCATCGATCGGTGGATGAATTCTGCTGACTCTGTCGATTTCCGTGCTGGAATGTGTCAAGCCCCGGTTGGCAACGTCGTTCACTCGCGGAATTTGGCCGCCGTGTTTTGTTGATCACGCCGGTTCGGTGCCTTGCGGACCTGGAATACACGAAGCCCAGCTCGTTTCATGGTTTGCTGGATTCGCGTCGCGAATCGAAAGGTTCGGATTACACTTGATATAATCCAACACTTGAAATAATCCAACACCTTCCGGGCCGTCACAGGGTCAGCTGTTTTCGATTTTCTTCCACTTTCAGCCCGCCGTTCGGTCGTCTGGGACTCCTTGAACGATTTTACCACCCGAGACACTGTTGTATGAGTGATTTCCAGTTGTCTTCCGATCCATCTCATGGTCGCAGCCGGATTTTCCATGACGGCGGGCAAAATTCTTCGGCTTTTTTCTTATTGTTTCGCTGACATTTCAATAATCACTGAATCGATTGTTATGAATTTTGCACATGTGAACAATTCACTTCAAACTAGTTATACCCAGATTTTCATCAATTTTAACCAACGGACAAAAACGTTACACACGGATAAAAATTGAGCATTGTTTTCGAGTACAGGCCTTATGCAGATCGACAACAAAACTCCAGAAAAACACCCAAAGAGAGAATCGACTTACCAAATTAAACATAGGGCATTGCCTGGAAGACTCTTTGTTTTGCTTCTTATGGAATATTGACAGCTACTGGCATTGTTTGCCAATTTTTATGAAGCGCGAAAAAGAGATGGATTCCACATTCCACCGTCCACTGTCCTATACGTCATACGTTCCGCTTTTTTTTCAACGTTTAAATTAATTCGAAAATATGTTAACTTAAACACGATAAAAAAAATGCAACGGTAGAAAAGATTTGTCATAAATCTGTAAATTCTGTATTTTTTCTAAAAATTTGAAATCTGTACACACAGAATTCCGTATCCGAAAACTCCAAAAAAATCTTTATCATTACAGATTAATCTGTATAAATGGCATCCCTGCTAGTAGCTCGGCCCCGTACCCCTTTGAGGAGTACTTGTAACCACCAGCTGTTAG
Organism: Aedes japonicus; assembly: GCA_034211315.2. NCBI lineage: Eukaryota > Metazoa > Arthropoda > Insecta > Diptera > Culicidae > Aedes > Aedes japonicus. The sequence continues at coordinate 141,272 of JASCZW010004547.1, read as the reverse complement.
AGCAATATTGGCACATTGCAACTTTGTCGAGCTGCTGCCGAGCGAATGAAGCCAATAATTTGGTGTTCCACTTATAAATCGTGCACCGCTACATATGAAGTCTGTGATAGGAAAATAGTGTGCATTTGATAAATTTACTCTTAAAATTGGCAATATAAGGCATCAACGTATATTTGTGATAATTTCATTAGTTGATAAAAAATCTTCCGATCGACTGGTGCAAACATTTTAGAAATCATTCGTGAAATGACTTAGTTATCATCGTTCAATATCTAAGCATATTTCCTGATGATCCAAATGTTCGTACTCGCAACATAAACCCCTGTGGTGAATATCAAGACGTAGTCCTGCGACAAAAAATCCTGCCTCCAAAAACCCCCAGATGCCAAATCTGGTTCCATTTGCTTGATTAGCTCTCAAGTTATACAGAAAATTGTGTTTCATTAGTATGAGACCACCTACACCCTATCAGAGAGAAGATGGGTCTCTAACTACCGTGGAAACATTTCTGTCCTTCAATAACCCCACATGCCAAATTTGGTTTCATTTGCTTTATTAGTTTTCAAGATATCCAGAAGTTTCAGTTTCATTTGAATGAGAGCCCCCTTCTAGAGAGGGGAAGGGTTTCACACCACCATATAAACTTTTCTTGCCTCCTGACTCCACATGCCAAATTGGATGCCATTTGTTGTATTCGCTCTCGAGTTATGCAGAAATTTTAGTTTCATTTTTATGAGAGCTCCTCCTTCTAGAGGAAGAGAGTGAAAGGGTTTCGAGCAACCATTGAATTCCGTTTTTCCTCCAGAAAACCCCACATGCCAAATTTGATTCCATTTGCTCGATTAGTTGTTGAGTTATGCGGATATGTGTGTTTCATTTATATGAACCCTCCCAGGGGTAGGGGTAGAACAGGTGGGGATCTCTTATATTATCATAAAAACCTTTCCCGGCCCAAAAAGCTCCTCTGTACAAAATTTCACGCCGATCAGTTCAGTAGTTTTCGAGTCTATAAGGCTCAGACAGACAGATAGGAAATTATTTTTATATATATATACCTACTAGCTGAACCCGGTGCGAGGGCCGCTACGCTTGCAACTAAATGGGTGAAAATTTAATAGAACTGGCAAGTTTATGGTTGCTTTTTAGAATGAGTTCTTTTCTTGATTGAGCAGGGGTTCAAACTTTTATCAGAACATGTTTCTTACCCGAAAAATACACGTTTTGTGTTTCAGTAACCTGTATAATTCTCATGTTTGGTAGAAATTAGTGTTGCATTTGTATGGGAGCCCCCTTCGTGAGAGAAGAGGGGTCTCAAACAATCATAAGAACTTTCCCTAGCCCTGAAAACCCCTGCACACAAAATTTACCGCTGATCCGTTCAGAACTGTCCGAGTCTATCAGGGTCAGATCGACAGACAGACTGACAAACAGAAACTCATTTTTATATGTTAAGAAATCCAAGTTAAGACTCCAAAATTTCACATGTGACAAAGTTCGTTTCATTTGCTTGATAAGTTCTCGAGTGCAGAAATGTGTATTTAATTTGTATGGGAGCCCTCCTTCAATATGGGGAGAGGTCTTGAACTGCCATAGAAACATTTCTTGCCTCCCAAAACCTCAACATGCCAAATTTGATTTCATTTGCTTCATTGGCTCTCGAGTTATGCAAAAAAATGTGTTTCATTTGTATGGGAGTCCCCCTTCCAGGAAGCGGATGGGTTTCAAACCACCATACAAATATTTCTCTTCTTCAAAAACTTCCACCTGCCAAACTTGGTTTCATTTGCTTGATTAGTTCTCGAGTAACACAGACATATGTGTTTCATTTATATGGGAGCTCCCTTTTAGGAAAAAGGAAGGATTTCAAGTCACCTTAGAAACATTTCTTGCCTTCAAAAACCTTCACTTGCCAAATGTGGTTCTATTTACTTGATTAGTTCTCGAGTTATGCTGAAACTTCTGTTTCAATTGTATGGGAGCCTCCCCTTTCAGAGAAGGGATGGGTCTCAAACCACCATAGAAATATTTCTTGCTTCTAGAAAACTTCACATGCCAAATTTGGTTCCATTTGCATGATTTGTTCTCGAGTTATGCCGAAATTTCTGTTTTATTTGTATGAGAGTCTCTTTTTCTAGAGAGCCCTTCCCTTCTTTAAATGCAAAATTCCTCTTTAAAACCAAAATGCAAAAAAAATATAAATTTGCTTCCATTTGGTTTATTAGTTCTCAAGTTATATGCAGAAATTTATGTTTCATTTATATGAAAGCCCCCCCCCCTCTTCCTGTGAGGAAGGGAGTTTCATACCATCACAGAAACATTTCTTGCCTTCAAAAATCTCTACCTGCCAAAGTTGGTTCCATTTGCTTGATTAAAGGGTGTATCGATCAAAATTTGGTCGACTTAAACTTGGCGCATTTCCTCTGATCGTGCATTAAAATTTTATGCCTACCCCTCATTTTGAAGATGTGTGCGTGTAGCTCCTTGCCTTTATTTTGATTTTGAGATAAGCACTTCAGGTATCAAAATGTCGTCGAAGAAAGAGAAGCAATGCATCAAAATTGTGCACGTGCATGGCGAAAATCCAAACTACTCTTACGCCAAGTTGGCGAAATTGGTGAATGTGGCTAAATCAACAGTAATTAACGTATAAAAAGTGTTCGGTGAACGTTTGTCGACAGCCACGAAAGTTGGATCTGGGGAAAATCGAAAGCCGGAGGCCACAACGACGACAAAAAGAATTGCCCGCTGTTTCGATCGGAACCCCAACCTCTCCGTCCGAGATGTCGCAGAGAAGCTGGGAGTGACGCCTTCAACCGTGGGTAGAGATTAAACACGAGTTGATCTGTCGACTTACAAGAAAGTGGTGACTTCAAATCGCAACGATAAACAAAACACGTCGGCCAAAGCACGATAGCGAAGGTTGTATACGACGATGCTGACGAAATTTGATTGCGTGGTACAGGACGATGAAACTGAATTCAAGGCAGACTTTAAACAGTTTCCTGGACAGGAATTTTATACGGCAACTGGGCGGGGAATGGTGGCAGATATTTTCAAGCACATTAAACTGTCAAAGTTTGCGAAGAAATATCTGGTGTGGCAGGCCATCTGTACCTGTGGCTTGAAGAGCAACGTTTACAATGCGACCGGAACCGTCAACCAGGAAATTTATCTGAGCTATTGCCTACAAACACGTTTACTGCCCTTCCTGAAGCGACACAATTGTTCCGTTCTATTTTGACCGGATTTGGTATCTTGCCATTACAGAAAAAAGGCATGGAATGGTATGCTGCCAACAACGTTCAAGTGGCGCCCAAGGTCAAGAACCCTCGCAACACGCCAGAGCTCCGCCCAATCGAACAATATTGGGCTACCGTCAAGCGGAACCTTAAGAATATTCAAAAAGCTGTTGTCAGCAAGAAACAGTTCAAGGTAAAGGGTGTCTACGATGAAATTGCCACACTATGAAATTGCTCTAACTTTTTCAACCGTTGGGTAGAATTTAATGAAAATTTGGGTGGATTTAGTTCATAGTGCATTATTTACATCCTCCAAGTTTTAAAGTCCTGTGATCAAAACTCGCGGAAATGGAGTCGAAAGAACAGCTCGTGCGTGATGAAATCTTGCGCATTCATCACGAGAACAAGGATCTCTCGCATCGTTCCATCGCTAAAACGTTGGGAATCGCGAATTCCACGGTGTCGCGAGTGATCAAGCGGTTCGAGGAACGGTTGACCACCGATCGGAAGCCCAGAAGTGAGGGAAAAAGTATTCCGTACAACACCAAAAATCACAACCGCGTAGTTGGGGCCTTCAACCGAAATCCGAACGCCTCCGTTCGGGATGTGGCTAAGAAGCTGCACCTAAGCCGAAGTTTTGTCCAGAAGGCCAACACTAAGGCTGGGCTTCGAACGTTCAAGGTACAAAAGGCCCCTAATCGCGACGAGAAGCAGAACAAGTCCGCCAAAACCCGTGCCAGGTAGTTGTACCTCAACATGCTGACGAAAGTTGAATGCTGCATCATGGACGACGAAACATATGTGAAGGCCGACTTCAAACAGATCCCCGGCAACCTGTTTTTCACGGCCAAGGATAAGTTCAGCGTTCCGGAGCATGTCCGCACTCAGAAGATGTCCAAATTTGCGAAGAAATTCCTGGTTTGGCAAGCCATCTGCACGTGCCGGAAGCGGAGTGCACCTTTCGTGACCCAGGACACGATGAACGGACAGGTGTACATAAAAGAGTGCCTCCAGAAGCGGCTGCTTTCTCTCCTGAAGGTCCACAACGTCCCAACAATCTTCTGGCCGGATTTGGCCTCATGCCACTACTCCAAGGACGTGTTGAAGTGGTATGCGGACAATAAGGTCAATTTCGTGCCGAAAATGTTCAACCCTCCCAACACTCCGGAGCTCCGCCCCATCGAGAAGTACTGGGCGATAATGAAGCAGCACCTTCTTAAACGACCTAAGGTAGTGAAGACAGTCGAGGAACTGAAGAAAGTATGGGTTTACATGCAAAAAACGGTTGATTCACAGGTTGTGCAGAATCTTATGGCCGGGGTTAAGGCCAAGGTGCGGGCATTTGCGTATGGACTGTAAATAAAATACGAGTAAAATGGTAAAATGAAGTTTAATAGTTATTTCTCAATCCCTGAAAATTTGATGGCAATCGGATGAAAACTCGAATTTTGCGAATCAATTTTGTGTGTGGCAATTTCATCGTGGACACCCTTTAAACTGGCGTTCTGCGGCGAATAAAGTGGACACTGTACAAAATCTTATGCCAGGTGTTAAACGAAAGACCCGGTGATTCGCAGTTTATAAAAAGGAAGCTTAGCTGAATATTTCTCCTGTATTCATTATTAACTGAGCTTGAAAAAGAAAACGAATTTGACTTATTAATAAAAACTTTGATCGACTCACACACATTACTGTTTGATTAAATTTTGATCGGAACACCCTTTATTAATTGAATATGTTTGAATATTTACTGTAACCTTGTTTTGCCTCAAAATTACTGTTACTACTGTAAATCTTAAGTTCTGAACGCCAGGACAGTTTGGATCAGACAGTTATAAAATATTCACTGTTGACCTTTCAATAGATTCACTGAATGCTTTTGAATACATATAGTCACCTTATTTAGCCAATAAGGTACTGTTACAAATTTAGATCTGAAGTTCTGTACTCAAGGACAGTTTTGATGACCTAGAACATCACAAAATTATCAAAAAATAACTGTTGACCTTCCACAGGCTTGATTCAATATTTTTGAAGTTTATGCGTGGAAATATTTCCTACCGAATGGTGCAAACTTTTCGAAAACAAAGACGTAGTTCTACTAAAATTGGCTGCCCACGTACCTTTCTTTTGAGCAATATTTTCATTTTGCCGTACATGACCTACAGAGGCCGAGGAGCAAACTTATTGTCGTCGAGTTCAAACCACGGAGTGTATGCGTGAACAGGTTCATAATCCTTCGAAAGATCGATTTGAAACATTGTTGAAGCGTATCAAGTCGCACAAAGTCTAGAGATATTCAGGTTCTTGACTCATGCAAGAGCACGCTGTTGATCGACACAGCACTGACCTGACCTCGAGAACCAGTTCGATAACATTTTTGTTTTCAAACTTCACTCATGTCAACTTTAAATCCTCACCGTTCTATGCGATAGGCGCGATTGATCTGAGTGCCCAGTAATTAATTGGCTTATTTGCCTTTTTTTCCAGTCTATGCCACACGATAATGAAGTGAGAAATTATGACCCTTGCTAGACATGGTTTGTTTGCCGCCAACAACTAACAAACGTCACGTGAACCTGTAGCGCTCTGGGCAGATCATTAAATTGGAGATTGTGGCACTATTTACGAGATCATGAAAACACGTCGATGCCAGTACTTGTTGCTATACCTTTCCACGGTGGCAAATCGTTATTGATTAATCAGGTGTGTGCCAGAATTGTGCCCTCATCGTCAATCGCTTTATATGGAAATCGCAAATTGCTACCCGTCTTGGTCTCTGCAAAGTTCAAGATACTTAGAAATAAGCGATCATTAGCAGTTAGCGCACATGACGATTATGGAAACGGCTCTCCTAAAATATTGTCCACTGATGTCAACTTTTCCAACCGAAACGCACGAGGGGAGGGTTGGTATTTTCGGAGCAAACAAGTTCGCAATTATTGAGCAATACTGACATTGTCAGTCTACATTTGTGTTCCGTGTGTGAGACGTGAAGGTATTCTTATTTTTCGCCGAATGTTTGCTCAATCAGTGTCGCTCTTCACACTTCAGGCAAACATCAAAATACTTCGTTCAATTTTTTTCCGCAGAAATCGAACCTCCTGGGAAAGTTGTCATCCTTTGTGCATTCACTGTGCGATTTGGGGACGCGTACCTAATACTACGTATGGGACGAAAGCGCACCTGACTGTATCTGCCCACGAGCCGAGACGCGCGACGGCGATGTTCTACGAAGGCAGGTAGACAAAACATTCAACCGCCGCCGCCGCCGCACCATGGCCGCGTCTTGGGGCAATCTTGTGGGGAACTTGTGAACGAAAACTTTATCTGAATACGAAATTAAGTTGTTTACTTTGTTATGGCAAAGCTTTTTCGGGCACATGTGAGATGGGTGTGTCTTGTGGACTTGACATGTTGTCTCCGAAAGGGGAGTTGTCCGTAGGGTGGAAATAATTAATAAGAAGTGTTTGCGATTACGGAAATCCTCTTAAGGCACCGTCGGTATAGTTCGTTGCTGCCTGGTTAGTTGGATCTTGATGATTGGATCATTTTAACAAATTTGCAGCACGTGACGCAAGTGATTTTTAAATCAGGTAGTTTACATTCCAATGTGGATTGGGACATTTCTGTGACTAAAATATGTAATGTTTCATTTGCTAGTTTTCGTGAATTAACGTAATCTTTACAGAGACTAACGAGCAGGACAGTTAGGGGCAATCGAACTCAGCTCAATTATTCTTCAATTTTTGGGCACTTTGCTAAGACATTCACTTTAACATTTCATTATATTGCGTCACTTTCTTACAGCTCGGTTCAAAGTAAATCTGGACGCACAGTTTATACACCACCGCGTCCCGTGTGGTTGGAACAAAAAACATTTGACAGGCATTTGTTTCTGTTTTATTGACGAAGAAATTGATGAAATGTTTCTCGAAATTATGGATAATCAAACTTGAGAAAGGAAAATCAAACAAATATCTAGAGTTGCTAGACATTGAAGGAGCATTTGATAATTCATCGCATAGCTCTATGATAAAAGCAATGCCGATGCTTGCCTTTGATAAATGTATTGTCGGTTGAACCAACGAGATGATATCAAAATGACACAAATCAGCAGTTCTCGGAAGCTCATCCATCAGTGTTAGAGCTGTAAAAGAGTGTCCACAAGGAAGCGAATCTTCACCTCCATTGTGGTCTTTAATAGTTGATGATCTACTCGAAAGTCTGAAAGCCCTAGGATTTATAATATCACAAATATCGCCTTCCATAGCCCCCACCTTTGCAAGCGAGTCCGCTCTCTCATTGCCCGGAATTGAACAATGAGATGGGACCCATACAAAGGTGATGATGAAATAACGCGAAGATGAAGCACTTAGAAGCTCCTGTATTTTCATGAGAAAATACGAGGAGTGCTTTACCGGCCTCAATGAGCGAATAGCCTCTATAGAACTGAGACTATCCGTGAAAATGAAGTACTGATCCGGTGTTAATGAGGCAACAATTTCTAGCGTAAAATGTATTGCCGCTAATTCAGCGACATATACGGAACAAGGAGCTTGAAGTTTACGGTTGGCGCTATAAATTTTATTAAATATTCCAAAGCCTGCTGACTCCTCTATCAAAGATCCGTCAGTGAAAAACGATTTAGTGGAATCAACTTGGCCAAACTTTGCTTCATGGATAAATCAAAATGAACCGAATTGTCGAAATCGGAGAAGCAAACACGATTGGAAATGTTCGGCGAAGGGCTGACATCCTGTGTTATGTACAAATGGTACAAGGTCATGAAGCGGGTTTGAGGATTCAACTCAAGGAGCTTCTCAAAGCTTTCGATCACCTGGGGGTTCATAACTTCACACCTAGTGAGGAACCGGCGAGATAATTCTGAAAACCGATCCGAGAGTGGCAACATGCCAGCCAGCACTTCAAGACTCATGGTGTGAGTCGAGTGCATGGAACCTAACGCGATACAAAGACACCGATACTGAATACGTTTCAGTTTAATGAACTGCGACCGAGCCGCTGACTGAAAACAAAAACTACCGTATTCCATAACCGACAAAATCGTTGTCCGGTACAACGTTAGAAGATCTTGTGGATGAGCTCCCCACTAGGTTCCGGAAATTGTGCAGAGAAAGTTGATCCTTGGCTGGCATTTTCGCTTCACATACTCAATGTGAGATCTCCAGGTGCACTTAGAATCGGACCAGACCCCAAGATATTTAAATGAAATAGAATGAGTTATCGGCTTACCCAAAATTTCGGTTGTGCTGGGTTATGCTTCTTAGAAAAAACTACCAACTCAGTTTTCTCCGTAGAGAATTCGATACCTAGCTCTAGAGCCCAAGTAGACAAATTGTCCAAGGTATCCTGTACGGGTCCTTGCAGATCGACCCCATTGGATCCCGTTACAGACACTACGCCGTCATCTGCAAGTTGTCTCAACGTACAGTTGCCACCTAGACAACCGTCAATGTCTTTGACATAAACAATATACTAAAGAGGGCTTAAACATGATCCCTGTGGGAGACCCATGTGGCTAAATCGTGAAGCTGTAGAGGTTCCATGAGAGAAGCTCATATGTTTCTCTGACAGCAAATTGTACAAAAAATTATTCATTAATGGTGAAAAACCACAAGCGTTGAGTTTATCTGAAAGAATTTCAACAGATACTGAATCAAAAGCCCCCTTTATGTCCAAGAATACAGAAGCCATTTGCTCTTTTTTAGCAAAAGCTAACTGAATATCTGTGGAAAGCAACGCGAGACAGTCGTTCGATCCCTTACCCCTACGGAAACCATATTGAGTATCTGAAAGCAGGTTGTTTGTCTCAACCCATTTGTCCAGACGGAAAAGGATCATTTTCTCCAACAACTTTCGAATACAGGATAACATCGCGATGGGTCGATAGGAGTTGTGGTCGGACGCGGGCTTACCAGGTTTTTGAATGGCAATAACTCTCACCCGTCTCCAATCATCCGGTACAATGTTGAGCTCCAGAAATTGATTGAACAAGTTCAACATGCGCCTCTTCGCGATGACTGGAAGGTTCTTAAGCAAGTTGAACTTAATTCTATCAGCTGTGTGCTCAGCCGTGTATACTCAATTGCTTTTAAACGCGTCGGACTTTTTACGGTAAACCTCGGTGCATTGCTGATCCCACCATGGTGAAGGAGGTTTCCTGCGAAATGACGTCCCTGGAACCGGTCGAGTTTGAGCTTGAAGCGCGCTGTCTAAGATCAGGTTGGAGAGGAAGTTATATTCTTCCAGCGGTGAAAGCCTTTCTACCGTCGTTACGGCTTCATCTACTGCTGTCCTAAACTTTGACAGATTTCGGTGGGGATCGGGTAAGTTTAAGAGCTACCCCATCATTCTGCGCCATGGATGATTCATCTTCCGATAAATCATCCATGATTCGCTTGTGGGAGCTTATGGCGATCAACCACTAACGTAATTGTCTACAATCAATCACAGATAAACAAACTCAACCTAGGCACTCTCTCTCACACACTCTCAGTCACTCTCCACACTCACAAACACAAACAGAAACAAAAACTTATCTTATATGTATCACTGATCTACTGAAGACGGGCGACGAATGTGCTGCTGCTGCCGACCGACGATGAGTGGCCGCGTGTACCGGCTAGGCGTGGAACCAATTCATTACAAAGTGAGGAGATTTTGATTGTACTCAAATCGAAAGGAAAATTAGTACTCCTCAAATTCTAAAAATCATCTAAACATCTCTGTATACAAAATCTTTCTCTTCAACTTCGCTTCCAATCACGATGACAATGCAAATATCTTTTCGTTCGATGACATTATATTCCCTTCCATCGACATGACGGCAGTGGTGCCAGGTGTGTTGTCCCCAACTGATTTTGATTTTAAATTGTATTGTTCGTGTAATGCAGATGAGTTTTTAATACACATTCTTGAAATATGATTCCATTTCATACTCGTCACATTCATGCAGTATTTAGCCATAGATCATGAAAATTCTAAGTAACATTAAATGATGCTACGCATAAGACATCAGCCATCGGCCACAGCAGGGAAAATGTTTCCTCCCTGGTTGGAAAATATACTGAAATATCATAACATTGTGTTCTATTTCTAGTTCGTTTTTGTGTGCCTGCCGTATGCTCATCATGAAATATGAAAAATGTCATCAAAAAAATTTTAAAACGCAGTAGTCTTACCAACACTGGTCAAGACACACGCAAAACGTTTCATTCTAATTTGAGATGGTGTTGCCAGCACCAACTACGAGATGGGGCGAAATCCGCCCTATCGCCTCGTCATATTTTCAGAGCCTTCCTGTTGTAGTAGGTCAACAACAGCAGTGGTGAAACGCGTTTACACCTGCTCCCAATTACTCTTGTGGGCATTGGCTTTGATTGTGAACACACATACCGTTCGCGCATTTCACTTTGCCACCTGTGTTTACTTTTATAGCACCCCGCGGGCTCGGCACTAATCCGATTCTCGAAAATTGTCGGTGGCGCTGCTACAGTCAATGACCCACAGAGGGATCGGGGCAGTTCTTCCGAGTAGAATGATGAGGTAGGAAGTTAATGGATTTCGCAATGCGAAGGCAACATCTACCCGCCAAATGTGTTTCGTTTTTATGGATGGTTGCTCACTCGAGATGGGTTAAAACGAGGCACCGCAAGATGTTGGATGTTAGGATTCACTGGCATTTGATGAAGGTTCACATCTATTCTCACGATGTTTGGCTACGACCGCGGACGGGGTAAATTAATTGCTTTCGGTTCCATGAAATCCAAATCTTAGCCTCTGTGATTGTGGTGCAAAACGACCACTGAGCATATTTATGATGAGTGGGCATGAAAATCAACATTTGATTTGTCGGATTACTTATCACCAAACATTGTGCTGAAATTCAGACGAATCATCTCTCAGATAAAAATTACTCGAAGTCAACTCGTTCAACCAAAATTACTGCATGAAAAAAGTCTTGAAAAAGTCTTGAAAAAGTTTCGAATTGTTCCACCCTTATGAACCAATCCATCATAGGTACACACTTAAAGAGACACAAAAAAAAATGCGTTCAATCTACTCACCTGTCATTCTAAATATAGATATTATTCTTACATTTCTAACCCTTCATACCCTGACAAACTCGGTACGATGAAACAATCCTGGCGCTATTGAAATTCCTTGCCTCTGGCATATGTAAATATGCGCGTAGGTATGAAGGTAGGGTCATTTCACCTGCTCTGAAACAATTTCCCTTAGCGGATTGAATAACTAAGATATTTACTCGTTAACACAAATAAACAAACACAAAGCTAGAACTTTTTAACAAATTGATTTAAACGGGCTTTTGCGCCACCTCATTTACAAGTTGAGTTCATATGTCGTCTGTACTGCATACGATTGATCAAAGATAGCTCAAACGACTAGCAGGGGGTTTCATTCTTTGCCAATTTACCCTGCATCTGATTATCACTTCGTTTGATCATTTGTACCAGTAGCACCAGTAGCCAACTCATCCTATGGCCATTCACTAAAAAGTGGGTCAATTTATGCAAATCTCGGGTACGCGCTTATCCCAAACAAGCTCATTTCCATAACTTGTGGTGACAGCAGATGACTTCGGAAAGGATGGCAGACGCGTGACGGGCGGTGAAAAATTTACATTTGAGTGGAACAACAAACAGCCTTTGGCTCAAAAATCCGGCTTTTTTGAATGGTGATTGATTTACTGCCAGCTGTGGAAGAAAGCTTTCAACTGCCGCACTGTTTGCATTGGTATCGCTATAGCAACTCGAATGATATTGATGCACATTATTGACATTAAAACCTAAATCTGTTTTAAAGGGTGTCCCGCATCAAATTGCATCACGGAAAAAACGCTGCAGAAAATTACCTAGCTGACTGATCATTTTCAAACGTTCAGACAATAAAACAGAACACATTAGTTAAGCTTACGCTTAACTCCAATCATAAGGTTCAGTACAACATCTGGCTGCAGCTTCTTTTGTACGGAAGCTTCATGTCTTTATGTGCCTGCTTCATGATAGCCCATTATTTTTCGATTGGCCTTAGTTTCGATGTGTTGGGGGGAGGGGGAGGGGTTCATGTCCTTGGTAGCGTTCTAGCAATAAAATTACTGTCCGCTCCTAGCGCTTCGCATGGAGATGAGATATTATCTGCTTCTCAAACTTCATCAAAGATCGTTACTTCCACGCTGCGAAGAATACAAAAAAATAACAATCAAAAATAAAAAAATCTTTGAAAGTTTTTGCTTCCTTACTATCTCCGGAACATCAAACTTGTGATGGGTAGTGAGGAACAGTAGCCCCAGAAGCTGGTAGGTTTCATCATCCATGATGAGGCAATCAGCATCTGGATGTACAGTTTCTGGGCCCATAACATTCCCACCGTAATTTGCCATTCGTCACGATTTGGACCCTCCAGCACTTTATATGTACGCAATCCCTGCCAGGGACTACCCAAATTTTCAAGAGAAAATACCCACTGGGTAATTTTCTGCAGCGTTTTTCCGTGATGCAATTTTATGCGGGACACCCTTGGCAATCGATCTGTTTTAGCACATCATTATTTGTGACGTTAGACTATGTCTGACATTTGTGCTTGGGGTGCAGTGCGTTAGAAGTAAAGCATATATCTAAAATACCTACTTGATTTTAGCGACCATTTCTCAAAAGTGTAATTTGGGAATCTGTCCCTTTCGTGAACCTACAAACATCCATCCATTTGGTTCATTTCAGTATAGCTTACTTTAAACTGTTTCTTGCTTCCCACAGTTTTCTGCTCCTTTTTCAGGTTCCACTTGACGATGACCAAATATTTTTCGATTGGATGAATCTCAAAGGATAGAGGAATACATGCTTCTACCGACATTCAGATAATTCAATTTCATACAACTTCTCTACAAGGTCAGCTTTAGTAAACAATTTTTGAACAAAGCATTTTCTGGGAACCATCTTCAAGTTATTGAAAATCAACATATCTTATGGTATTAACAAGGAAATCATTAACTGTTACTTGGAGAACTGAAAGTATATGGGTACAATATTTACATTTTTTCAAGATATTTAACTTCTAGAGTAGCAAATGAAAAAAAAAATCTCACTCACTTTCTGATATTACATACTTAAGCATATAAAGGCTTGCCCTTTTGTTTGTCCTCTGTTTTCGCGTTGAACAGTGAGACAGAAATAGATGGGTGTTGGCCAAATTTGGATTTTTCAGATATAATTCTAAATAGGTTTTAGAGTATTTTTCATGCATCTGGTAACCTAACATCCGTGCTCCATCACATTTTTTTATTAAGATGTGTCCTTCTCAATGGGTAAATTGAATTGTAGATGAGTTTGAAAGAAGGGGAACTTGAAATTGCTCACACGTACCCACTGGTAGACACTAAATATTGATCAACGTGCTTTTGCACATTTTTTTGAGGATTTGTTATGCGACACAAATTTCCAAATCCAATGTTCGGATGCCGAGCTGCATCAGTGGCCGGACTTTTTGTTCATAAATATGAACACTTTTCAAATAAAAAACTAGCATGCACTTATGAGCTTAAACATTTATCTTAACAGCATATTAGCGTTAAATCTGAGAGGATTGATTCATAGATTTCTTTTGAAATTTTTCCAAGTTGTAACATTCCGCCCACTTGCATGTTAGGTGGTGGGAATTTGATTTGTGATTTGGAATCGGTGGATTGAGAATTTCTTGTAAGGTTATTACAGGATGTGGAGGGATGTTGTTTGGATGATGATTAGTTTAAAGATCAAACCAATAACTAACCTTCAAACAACTCACTAACAATGAAGGGTGACAGTAAAATAATAGACCAGTAACATTTCAAGAATAAGTGGCTATTAAGTAGAACAGCCGACTGAGCTCATCAGATATTCAGCTACTGAGTAAACAACTGAGTATTATAGTCGTTTATTCAATGAAATATTCTCTCTATTCTCATTCAATGATCATTTCAGCCAATAGTGTCCACCACAAAGTTATAATCAACCATCGACAGCCTGCAACAATAACTCTTAGCATCTTTTAAGAGAAATGGCTAAGCTCTTCAAACATTCGGGGGATTACATGGATTCTACTTGTATTTTTGATCTAAATTTTGTTTCTTTTCAGGCAACAAATAATTTAGTTATACCAAATTTTGAAGATAATATCTAATATCCTGCTTTATTTTGTTTATTTTGTTTTGTTTTACGTTATTCCTGTTTCTTTTCAGTCACAGCGTATCGTTAACCAAAACCACTTACACCAAAACCTTTACCCAACTATTCAAAATCCTAGTGATTTCTCGTGGAAGTGCAGAGGATTTTTCGGCTTCCTTCAAAGCGAGTATCACGTCAACACATTCCTTCCCATTCCCGACTTGACCAGCATTCGGGCACTGCCTACGCCGCTATTGCTTTATTATGGGTCACCAGTTTTTACACATTGAGGATGTATGTTATTCCTAAACACCATCTGTTGGTTTTTTGTGTAAATACAGCTGAATTACGGAGTAGCATCCGTGGGCGGTCAATCATGCTCATGCTCATGAACAGTGGGCCAGAAATTAAAAAAAAATCAACCAAAATTAGAAATAAATTTATTTAAATCAATTGTGTTTTGTTCTCGACTTATATATGCTTCAAATGAGTTTTGAATGGTAACCAAATAGGAAAGTGATCAATTTGGTATGTAAGGCATGCGATTTTCGGTAAAGGTAGAAATGCAAATTTTACTATACATAGCTATATATAGTTATATTATTCTAAGACTGACTATTGTATTTTCGATAGTAATAATTTAGAATGCTTCTTTAGCATACAATTGATACCAAGTGTTTGTTTTTTGAAACTGTTACATTCAATATTTCGTTATAAAACTAACTATATAATTAGAAAAATAAATAAACTATTCAATAAATTTATAAAAATTAAGGTATAAGCGATAAAATATTCTTATCTATTTAATAACAGACCAAGTACTCATAATATCATTATCCAAAATACTTTAGAGCAGTGTATGTTTGAAGTCGGATGGCATTGAAAATTCCAACCTTAAATTTCAAAATCGAACCATATACAAAATGTGTATTGACTCGAAATAGACCCTATGTGTTGAAGGATAGAGATAAATACATGTATTTTTGTTAATCGATTTTATTAATGCCAAATGATTAAAAAAATTTAATGTCATGATCTGGTGTAATTTCAATTTTTGTTTTTTTGAATATTGACTTTCTGGGACTATGATTTTTTGTGATTAGAGGGGGTGGGAGTAGCTCTTCAAATCTTCAGGTCTACCTCTAACCATCTAACCATGGGTCTCAACCGATTGCCTGTCGATCTGCCAAATTTGGAAGACGTTTGCATTGAGTTATCTAAAATAATAATAATCCGTCCTCTATATCACAAAACAATGCGATTCCTTGAACCGATGAGCTTGGATATCGATAGAAGCATAAAGTTGCGTATAAGCACAAAATGCATATGCGGATTTTTTATTTTACCAAATCTCTTAATCGTAATTTTAAATGGACTAGCATAGATTATTCTTAAGAAGCTTCTTCTTGATACACTGATAGGCGAAATAAAGTGCCCACCTCATCGTTTTTTTAATTTCTCTCAATTACTTGGTTCAAATTAAAGTAAACACACTGTATTTTTTTTATTATCTTATTTTACCAGTTTTGTCAACCCTGGCATCGAGAATCGCCCACAAATTCTCGATGGGATTGAGGTCCGGGCTTTGTGGAGGCCATTCCAGCGGTTTGATCCGACAAGACCGGAAGAAAAACTTGGTCTTCTTGGCAGTATGCTTCGTTGTCCTGCTGGAATACGAACTTTTCTTCAAGGCCCGTCTGGATCAGCGAAACCTCCAGATTTTCTCGCAGGATGTTGATGTAAGAATCTGCCGTCATTATCCCGTCGATTTTCACAATGCTTCCCACTCCACCCCACGAAAAACACCCCCAGACCATCTCCTCCAGAACATTTCCTCCTCCATGTTTCATCGTGCCTTGGATGTGGCGCTCCTGAAGCTCCTCTCCCGAGCTGCACCAAACACGAACCCGCCGCTTTCGGTTAAACAGCTAGAATTTTGATTCGTCCGTCCAGAGAACCGTTTTCCAGAACTCTAGGGGCTTATCAGCATGCTCCTTAGCAAACTTAAGCCGTTTGGCTTTGTTTGCCTTGCTGATAAATGGGCGCTTCCGGGCAAGTTTGCTATTCAACCCCTGTGCTACGAGACGGCGACGAACAGTTCGACCGGAAACTGATAACTGAAAGGTTTCCTGGATCTCGCGGACAGTTACCTTCGGGTTCTTCTTGACTTCGCGCATGATCTTGGTGTCCGTTCTCGCATCCGTTTTCCGCCTCTGCCAGGGCGATCCACCACTTATCCAAACGTTTTAAGCTTCAGAAGAATTTTGCCAACCGCTGCCTTACTGATACTGTACTTCTTAGCGACAGCCCGGTGCGATTCACCGTTTTGCACATCACGAACGAACAATTTTCGGATACACAAGGGAATTGCTTTCGAAAGCACTGCGTTCTCCATTTTTTTCAATTGAATCAAATGCGATCACGTATACAAATGCACCAGGTTGAGCCGTTTGCTTCAAAACATGTCAAAATATCAAAACATAAACAATCGAGGGGTCTTCCAATGGAAACTTATCGAAAACATATCGATTTTTGAAGTGGGCACTTTATTTTGTCACTTTTTTTCAACACAAATTGATTTTTTTTTTCTTTAAGTAAAACTCCATTTTTTCAGTATTCCATAAGTGAAACTTAAAAAGAATATAAAAAATAAAATAAGAAAAAAAACTACTCTGTGTTTACTTTAATTTGAACCTAGTAAATGAGAGAAATTGAAAAAACGAAGAGGTGGGCATTTTATTTTGCCTATCAGTGTATATGACATTGAATATTGGCAAGGGAGGGAGCATCAGGGTATCGCTCAACCTGGAATTTGACAATGGAGTGGTATGACAACCGAAGTCTAGGAGGGAACAAACATTATCATTTTCTTTATCCTGCCGATTCGATTGTGGTGCTGTGAATTCTACTCCAACAGTTTCAGCGAGAGTGACGCGCCCTTCTTAACAAGCCATCATATAGAAAGTTTAATAAGTATTGCGAATTGGGTTATTCGATTTGTTGGATTGTATCGTCGGAAGGAGAATCTTATGATAACAAGAATTTCTGCTTACGGGGCCGACCCACCGTATTTGGCCTTTCATACAGCGTTACTGTGAATACAAACCGGTAACTCAATTTGATCTTGATACATGACAAGCTCTTAGAAGGGACGATGGCTACCCGAGCAGGAGAAAATAGCATGTGAATACCTAATTTTGATCTTGATAACTGGCCTTGGTATTAAAGAGCTCAGATTAAGAGGTAAAATACCTAAGCAAAATACCTAAGAATTGTATGCCAAATATCTCTCGAATACCAAAACTTGTTATTTCGGATACCTGGGAATACCTGAGAGGTACTATTTTGGTATTGTCTTACCTAAATTTGGTATTTGCGTAACATTGTGGGAACAATTTTATGGTATTATCGTCAGGTATTTTACCTCTTAATCAGAGCTCCTAAATACCAAGTCCAGTTATCGAGTTATTCGTTCCTGCTCGAGAACCTTACATACATACAGAACAAGTATCTCGCATATTGTATGAAACATTCATATTGCTTTTTATCCGGTAAAATGCTATTATATTTTTTTTGGTATAATGCACGAAATGAATTTCATGAAGACCAGCCAATCGCTGCTTCCCTTTCATCGATCTCATGCATGATGGTGTTGCTGCTGGGATGAGCGGGAATGATTTATTCATTCCAATATCAACATTAAAGCGCTGTCGACAGTCATAACTTCATACTCGATAATCAAGTATCTTCTCACGAGTCTCCATGGCCTATATTGGTGCTACAACTTGTCACAAAATTAAAACAACTTCGCTCATTTTCATTGAGGCAAAGGAGCAATCTCAGAAACATTAAAAATAAACAATAAAAATTTAAACAAATATCAATATTCGAAAAATAAAATCAAAAGTTAAGGGGGGCGCAACCATAATAACTTTTTTTGCCAAACTGATGCTGAATGAATATGATGCATTTTGCCAAAAAAATCAAAGTAGAATCACGGAAAACATAATAATTTATAGCCATCCGTAATTTGTAATTCCTATTAACCTCGAGACGGCCGCGAGTAATCGGCTCCTTCCTTCTAACTTTAGTTTTAAGATAAATGATGTATAAAAATATGAAAATAAGATAATAATTAATAGGTTTAAATCGAACAAAATAACAGTAAAAGCACTTTATTTCTGCCTGTACACAATGCAGGTGTGTGTGAGCGAAATCCAGTTATTTTGTGTCATTTGTAGCAATAATAATGGGCAATCATAATTAGTGGCGTGATAATTTTGTAGACATAATTATGACCTAGCTTATGCTTGAATGAAATTCACACATAGCCTGCCAAAAGGCGGCCACTAATGACAAACGGCCCCAGATCTACGGCGGCGATGCGGAAAATCGCTGACTAGTTTAACTTGGCATGATTAACATATAAACAACGGGACTCAGCCAGCATGGTATAAGATTAACAATATAAAAAAGAGGCAGTTGATCTAATGCCGCATATTTGGAAACATGGGTAACAGGCAATCGCAAACAAGATCCGGTTCTGATGCTGGACTTAATTTGGTCCAAACGAAAACTTGTTGAACTCAATCGAAGCCTGCTGGGTTATTTATTTCATACCATTTTTGTTTCCCTGTATTGGTCGTTTTCATTCGGATGCCAAATTATTGCTATTATTTTAGTTTCTGATCCGGTTTTAGTATAGATACTAATGTATAGAGATATAAGAAGATGACTCCAAATGAACTGTCAAAGGTTGTCTCCACGCAACATGAACGAAAATTAGAAGTGATTATGGAACTTCTCTTCTCTTTCAATTATGCAGGACGTATGATAAACGCATTTGTTTGGTGAGTAAAAATTACAGCTGAACTCATCCAAATCATTGTGTTACACAATGAAACATATGTTAAAGCAAATTTTAAACAAATCTACGGGCTTAGCTTCTACTTGCGGCAAGGTTTTTGGCAGATACAAATTGATTTTCGCGGATGAGTGATTTAGCAAGGTATCTGTTCCTGTCGCAAGAAAAGTAGAGTTTTTGTAACAGATTGAACAATGAACTCGGAAGTGTACGAAAGCGAGTGCCCCAAGAATCTGATTTTACCCTTCGTTAAGTCCTATGATGGGCCAGTAACGGTATGACCAAATCTAGCCAGCTTCCATCACAGTAAGCAAGTGCAGCAATAATACAACGATAATGGGTCCACTACATCCGAAAAGAGCTGAATCAACCAAATTGTCCACAGTTCCGTCCAAGTACCAGTAACATTACGCGTTACAATATCTAGCCTTTATTCGTTGTAAGGATAAGTTAATTTGTTTACATTATGGATTCAACGTAGCAAGCGCGTCTCGAAACATGAAACCCGCTCGAGAGTGAGCTATACTTTGGAACTTTTCAAAATCCACGATATGTTCTAAACGGTTCGGGAAAATGGCCGAAAATGGCAGATCGGCAAAACCAGTGAATCCTAGAGCAAATGCAAATGTGGTGGATATTGTCAAGCGGATCCCGAAGGTGCAATGAGGACTATACCTGATCTATAGATCTCATTGCCGAAGGTGTCGTCGAGGTAAGTGGCGCAAAACGCAAATGTGTGTGAGTAACAGTTCCGTGTGAGAAGAAGAGATAGCATACAATTGTACTCAAAAATTGCGTAAGATGAAACGGGAGTGTATTTCTTTTAGTCTATCAACACAATGAGAAATGCGATTCAAGGGGAACACAACTATTGTTTTTCAAAGCAAAGAGGGTTATCTTAAATTCCAACGCAGGTAAAAAATAATTTCTTCCATTTCACTGAAAATTTATGTTCGTAAATTAGCTTTCACTCGTTTCGTAAACATGGATTTTGTAAATAGAACAAATGTATCCAATATTTTATAAAACATTCATATTGCTTTTCATCTGGCGAAAAACTATCATTACACCTTCTTGTATATGGGTCATTCCATATCAAGTGACCGGAGAAATGCATCGACCCTCTTCGATTCAAACCAAAATTGGCTGATATACTTGTTCTAGCCTATTTTTCAAAAATCCAAAGTTTTAGACCAATCGGTGAACCCCTCGGCCCATGGGCTGCCCTCATTTTTTTGAGATTTTTGAAAAGTCAATATATTGTTTATTAAATATCTCGGTGAATAGAAGAGCTACAAACAATGTTAAATACTTTTATTAAAGGAAACTATATTTTCTACAAAATAAATCAATAATTTTTATTATTTTTCAGTGTTGCCAACATTGTTAGTTTTGTGGTTGAAATATTAAATTGCGTTTTTCTTAAAATGCCCCCACTTTTTTTTAAATTTTTATGGCTCCAATGTGTTTAGCAGACTTTTTTACATAAGAAACACTTATCGAGACAAAACAATTTGCTTCGTCATGGAGATATTGATTTTGAAACATTTCATGTTTTAAAAACTTGTTTATTCTACCACTCTTACACGGTGTTCAATAAGTTCGGATACACTTTCAAAATTTGTTAAAAAAATGAAAACATGTTTTTTTATTTTTTTGGATTTATGTTATTGAAAGCTATGTTTACAAGGAATGTTTACAACATTTCTCTTGGAATGACCCCCCCTTTGTACTCCTTAACGAGCTTCAAACGTTTCTCGAACGCGTCGCAGGCGGCACGCACGGACTGCATGGGCATTTCGTCCCAGATTTTGAGAATTACCGTCTTGAAATGATCCAAAGTGCTGACCTTGTATTCGTTCAGCTTCGCCATCATATA
The DNA here is from genome assembly GCA_034211315.2 of Aedes japonicus. NCBI lineage: Eukaryota > Metazoa > Arthropoda > Insecta > Diptera > Culicidae > Aedes > Aedes japonicus. The sequence continues at coordinate 120,104 of JASCZW010004547.1, read as the reverse complement.
GGACCAAACAAAAAAGTCGAGAGGATTCAAGTCCGGGGAGCTGGGGAGGCCACAAAGTTTTGTCCAGAAAGTCGGTTAAATTGTCCCGACACCAGGCTTGAACCACATTTGCCGTATGGGCTGGTGCACCGTCCTGCTGGAACACGTAGTGCTCATCGCCGTAGAGGCTTCGGAGACTGGGGGCAACAACCTTTTCCAAAACCTCAGGTTTTGTAGTACGCCGCGTTGATTTTGACGTTTTTTCAATAAACACCAAGGGTAGCTTTACCACGTTTGCATACTGCCCCCCAAACCATCACCGACGCGGCACTTTGGAACCGAGGGATGTTTATATTGGATTCAGGAATGCTGTCCCTCGATGGCGCCCACACCCGGTCATTTTGCACATTAGTGCGGCTGCTGCAGCACGAACAGTTTCTCGTCCGAAAAAACAAACTCCTGACCAGCGTGCCGAGAGAGGATCCTCTTAGCTCGATCCAACCGCTTTTTGCTGGTAGCCTCCGAAACGCCATGGACCTTACGTTTTTTGTAAGGCCTGAAACCAAGGTCCTTGGTGAGTATGGTGTGAGCGGTTCCAATGGAAACGTTGAGATCTGCAGCCGTTTTCCGGATTGAGCGGTTCTTTTTGCGCCGAATTCGCTCCCTCACGATCTTGATGACCCGTGGCGTCCTCGCTGAACGCGGCCGACCGGATCTCGCACGGTCATTGGTCGAGGACGTCTCCCGGTATCGCCTGATGGTCGTGTAGACAAAGTTCCGCTTGACCCCATGCGATTTCAGCAGCCGGAATATATCGCCGGGTCGCTCACCGTTTTTTTTTTTTATTTTATAAAAGTACGTTTATTTGTCGTTTTTTGTTTGGTAAAAATTATTCACATAATTGTTTAAAACTCGACTTCAAAATTAAATTTCAGTTCATCTATATCTATCCTACCATTACATCTATTAATGAAGGTGATATACGTAAACAATATTTTCATTATTTGTGTTCTCTATTCGCTGCTATTCCCTCCAGTGAGGGGCGGAGAAGATCAGCGACACGAATAGAGCTTCTGCCAGTTACTGCCAGCAGCTTTTGTTGTAGTAGAGCGTACGCGTCTCGTACTCTGTGGCAGTCGAAAAACTTGTGCTGTATGGATTCAACACAGACATTGCAATGTAGACAGTTTTCTCCATCCGTTCTCCTCATGACAAACATCAGTCGCCGATGTGAGAATTTTTGATTTGTCCATATGTAGAGAGGCTGCGCTGAGAAGGCAATAAATCTCGAGCGGCTATGTTCTTCCACACACGGGACCAATTGATTCCAGGATTAGCTGTTTCGACTTTCGGTCTGGCTGTGTGATCGACAAAGAAGCGATGGATGAGATCGGCGGAATGGTGTTGTCGGATTTGAAAGGGAAGGATGGTATATTGCTTGCTATAAGCTTTAGGCAGGAAAGATCTGCAGGGATATTTGGATTTGTGGAGTTTGGTTGATTAATGAAGGAACTATAAAAGGGAAGGGAGCCAAGTTCGTGTAAGTGCCGATTGATCAATAGCGCCTTACACTTTTTCGCTGGTAGTTGTAGGTTGAGACCGCCGTCCTCCCTTCTACGTGCAAGCTGCTCCATCGGGATGGTAGCACATGCACCTCGGAATAGGTAGTTCCGCATCGTAGCCGTTAGCTTCGCCACGTGTGCAGTCGTTGGATTTAGATTTGCTGCCATGTACCATATCTTAGACGTTATAAAGGTGTTTAGTAGCGTTATCTTTTGGTGAAGAGACAAGCTACGTAGCGAGTGTAGCCAAATTAGCCGAGCGAAATTAGTGACAAGTAGGTCCCAATTTAATTTTACCATTAACCGTATCGAGTTTGCGAAAATCACTCCAAGTATTTTTATGGTGTTTTCCGTCCGAAGCCACGGTGTCGTTAAAGGGTTATTTATGAGGCCGACGTCGATTGCCGTTGTTTTAAATTCGTTCAAACGTGCCCTGATATTCGTTCAAACCGTCGAAACAAATCGCGCATTGCATTGATCTTTTCGACGCTGGTGACTGATAGCACTGATATCATCTGCGTATGCGACGATTAGATCTCCTCCACACACTTGTTCCAAACGACGCAATAGTGGGTGCAGATAAAGTACAAAGAGGTGCATCGAGAGAGGGTCCCTTGACGGACCGAACGTTGGATTTCGAAGGGTGCAGAGAGGTGTCCGTTGATCAGCAGGCGAGATGAAGAAGCTGCCGATATGCGAGAAAGAAGATCCACGAAAGCTACGTTAAATCCCATGGCTCGCATCGTTGTAAACAAAAAGCGTTGGTCTACACGATCGAAAGCATGGTCGAGATCGAAAGAGACAAGTTTGCCTTTTGATTGTTTGCTTTCATCTGTGCAATTCTGTCTTTCATCGCCAACGTCGCCTGAAAGATGTTGCGTTCAGAATTCGAACATTTTTGCGAGTCAGTCAAAACACCATTGGAACGGAGTACATTTTCCAATCGCTGTTTTAGCACACGTGAAAGAATTTTATAATCAAAATTGACTAGACTTATTGGCCTGTAGGACCGTGCGGTGTCCCCCGCACCTCGTTTTTTCACCAACACGATCACTCCATCGACGAACTGGGTTGGGAAGTTGGAACTGATTGCCTCATTCAAGATGAGGTTTAGTTCACGATGTATCGTATCGAATGTACGTCGATAAAACTCTTTCGGCAGACCGTCGGGGCCGGGTGATTTTCTCGATGCGCTTGAACGGATAGCAGAAAATATTTCTGTTGTAGTAATTTCATTCATACAGGCTTCGTTTGTTCCATCCTGCTCCGGGATGACTCTCTCGCACTGAAAGGGGCCGTTGTCTTCTTCTTCGTCTACATGTCCGCGTGTGTATAGATCGGTGAAATATAGTAGCATATGATCCTGTATTGCAGCAGAATCATCGATGATTTCGCCTCTCTCGTTTCATGCAGTTGTTCGATGGTAGTTCTTCGGCGGTTTCGCTCGCCCAGCTGGTAGGTCGACAACGTTTCACCGGCAATAAAAGTTTCGTTGATTCGAACGAAGATTTCGGAGAATCGTCGTTGATGTGACAGCATCTCGGCTTTTATCCGATTAATGGTGGTGAGCATGCTACGGTTGTTTTGGTAGCCGTCGTACGCCTGCCGTAGTAACTCGTAGAGGCGTTGCTGTTCGTAGTTGAAATTATCGAAAACTATTTTCGATTTCCAACGGAAAAATGATTTTATTTTTAAGCTTTGCGTACGACAGCCACCATTCCATCCACGACGGATAATTTCGGCGTTGACGAGTCCAATATTGCCACCGTAATTGGAACTCTTCGATGTTTTCTGCGGTTAGGAGGTGGGGACGGAGGGACCAGAAACCACGACCATATGTTCTATCAGGGAGAGGAAGGCAAATTCTCGCGGAGACGGCTTTGTGGTCTGAAAAGCAGCACACATGGACAGCTGTTGATCTCAGCTGTTCTCGAAGACCAGCGCTAACATAGAGCCGATCGAGCCTGGACGAGGAGTTGTGTGATGTACGTGTATTCAATCTCTCGTGGGTGAAGTTGTTGCCACACGTCAGTAAGTGTAGCTGTTGAATGGTGCCTCGCAGAGCAGGACTCGAGTTTTGTCCAGTCGCATCGCATGGACGAATCACGCAGTTGAAATCACCTCCGAAGATAATGTGATCGGTGCGGTGCCGGAGATAATAGGCGATCGTGTTGTTGAAAAACCGCTCTCGGTCGGCACGAAGAAGAGAACCTGATGGAGCATACACATTACATAACGTAGTACTTTGTACACGCAGGGCGACCAATCTCCCGTCCAGGCTCTTCTCTACATGGGAGAATTTAATATGTTCTTTTAGAGCAATTGCTGTTCCTCTCCTCGCATGGTCGACATTGCAGACAATGTTATAGCCGGGCAAGAAAAGCTGATCATTTTCAACCTCCTGCAGAAAGACAATATCGAGCTCCATTGTACGAACAAACGTGCGGAGGGCGTTTGGCTTGGTTTGGTTGGTGATGTTATTTATATTGATGGTACCGATATTACAGCTGATGTACTCCATTATTGCTGCATTTCATCGTCGAGAACGCTGGTGGTGGTAGTATGTTCTTCGGAGGTTCGCATTTTCTTGCCCGGTGGCTGTCTACGCGAGCGTCGGCTGCTGTTCGAGGCAAGAGATGATTGTGAGTTATCTGTTTCGTCGCCATCGGTTTTGCGTTGGGATACCATGGTGCCGATTGGGATAGAAACAGGCGAGAGTTGGATGACCGCTTGCATTGCGGAGGGTTTCGTTTGTGCAGCGGGGGGCGGCATCGTGATTTTCTGTTGTGCTCGTGTCTCACCAAGGAGAATTGGCTTCGGGCCTTGTTGCCGAGTAACAGACGGTCCTTTCGTCGTCTGGGTAGTCGAGTTCGATGACGGTTTGCGTGAATTGATCGGTTGAGGTTTTGACGTATTTCCCTTCGTTACGTTAGCGTATGATTGCTCTGCTGCGAGCTTCTGCACCAGCAGTTTTTTGTTTTGCACACATGGGATGCCGATGTGTGCAAACTCGTGGCAGTGCAAGCAAGTTTGCCGCTGCCCCTTGTATCCCACCGCAGTTTCCTCGCCCTCGATGGTCACGGAGATGGAATGTTCTTCGTCACTACCATTCGAGCAACACGAACACCAGTGGTAATACCGCTAAAATCACTGTAACGGTCATCCCACAGTAAGTCACGAACACTGAGAACTTCTCCGTAGTCGGCGAGGAAAGCAGCAGTCTGGTCGTTGGTAATGCTCTCGGGTAGTTCAAGTAGCTTCACCTCAACTGCACCGTCCTCCATCGTAATCCGAAGCTTGTAGGATTTCCCATCAAACACGAAATCGTGTTTGCCATCGTGCTGCTCCACGATCTTCTCCGCAAGTTCCAGGTTGTTGACCTTCACGAATGTACATCCAAGCCGCCTGCTAGGCTGGAGTAGAAGCACATTTTCGCGCGTAAGACCGAGTTCGTTTCGGATGAACTTGTGAATCTCGTCATGGGAGAGGAGCTTTGGAAATTGCGAATAGTCGACGCGAAACGTATTTTCGCGGCCCGGCATAACGGAGTATGAACGCGAATGCGACACTTGATACGGTAGAAAAAACAACCGAAAAAAAACGTACTGATAGTCTGTGAACGACTTCCGAAATTTGCTCGTTCGAAAACATCGACTGATCGGCTCGGAAGTTGAGCGCTAACGGCGTTCAAAAAACGCTTAATTACGAAGTCCCGATACTCTTTCATCGCGCGTAACAAACGAACAACAACTAACAGAATGTCAACACCGCGCACATTCGGTAGCGTATGAATGAAGCTAAAGCTAACACCAATACCAATGCAGAATATGTACATGGCGCATACCTACGCAATGATGAAAACTTGTATTCGAACTTATTGAACACCGTGTATATAATCTGTTATATTTCATCAAGGCGGATCTAACAAAAAAGCACCGCTTAAATTTAAAAAAAAAAATAGCAGTTTTACATGGCCTACTAATTTCGGTGGCCTACTAGAAGAATTTTGGTGCTCTGAGAGGTTAGTGTGAACCATGAAAAAGAAAGGTAGTGTGAAACCATTAAAGAGAAAGGAATTATCTGTTCCTCTAACCCCAAGAAAGGCCATCGTGTTTCATAAGACATAGTGCAGAAAGTAAAAGCGTTTTACCGTGAGCCAGGGATGCCATTATGCCAGATTTATCTGGCACTGACAGACTTTTTATTGGCAAAAAGACAAAAAGAGAAACCCTGCATAATGCCAGACTTTTTGAAATTAGAACAGATTAAAAATAAGCGTCATTCAATCCTACTCCACTAAAGCGTTAAGTGATTTGCGTGACTACAGTCCTCGTCCACTGAAAACGATTCGTAGCAATTTTGTACGAATGGGTAGTCCGTCAAATATTTGGCATTGGTCAAATAGTGTAATTCCACGCTTGACTGTTACTAAAGAATGCGAGTATACGAGTCAAAAAATGACTCATTTTGGGACAACATTTGTAAAGGGCGTATCAACATTTGTAAAACCTCTTTGATCCCTTTCAATTGCTAGTTCAAATTTTTACATTTCCGTGTATTGCCAGATTTTTCCAGATTTTGTATTTGTGACATGCCAGATATTTTTCAAAATCTAATGGCAACCCTGCGTGAGGCAGACTTCAGTAAAGAACTGGCTGGTAAGATGGAGTGTAAAAATGTTCGGGAGGGAACATCTCGTATCCTCTAGCAGAAGCGATTAGTGCTGGCGAACCTTAGCGAAACACTCTGCGCCCACCAGAGTGAAGAAGCCGCATTTGTTAGGAAGCATGACTATATTGCAGCGAAACAGGGAGAGTTCTACCAGTTCACTCGGGACAACTTGACCGACGGAGAAGTTCTGGTTGTGGCCGACTTTTTGGAAAACTTTTCATTTGTTTTTCAGGTATTACATGAACATTTCCTCCTCCTCTTTCCAACTACTGTAAAGATAGATGTGACTAAGGATAGTAAAAATCATGCTAAAAAATGCTGTGGTTAAAACATTTGCAAACTTGAAATAATGTTCACTCCCAGCAGTAGATCTAAAGAAGTCTGATTAAGATTTTCTAAAATAAAGTGATTGACATTAATATCAAATCTACAAAGAGTATTTTATTAACGCTAACACTAACGCAAACTTTTCATTTGCTTTTCGGAATAGTGTACAAGGGGTTCACTACAAAAATTCTAAAGCAACCGTTCACCTATTTGCTGCCTATTTCTCCCAGCAAGGAAAGATTGTTCCATTGAATTGTGTTATCATTTCGGATACCTTGGATCACAACACAGCAACCTTTCACGCTTTCCAGAAGAAATTCATAGAATTCCTTAAATATCTGCTGACTAAGCTGATAAAAATTTATTAGTTCTCTGACGGTGCGGGTTCACAGTACAAAAACAGGTTTAACATCTTGAATTTACTGTACCATCGAGAACAATTTGGCGTTCCAGCTGAATGGCACTTTTTTGCAACGGTATACGGTAAAGGTCCAAGCAATGGATTAGGTGGAACTCTAAAGCGATTGGCGACGAGAGCTAGTCTTCAAGGAACTACCATACAAACTCCAAATGATGATGATTGGGCACGCTGTAATTGCAACTTGAATGTGAAGTTTGTGGCATCATGGCAGTGCAAGAAGCAAAAAAAAAACATTTGGAAGTCAGATTCCCTAATGCTCGATGCCACTGTTTTTATGAAGAGTATTTCGAACTCCGAAACGAGTACCATTTTTGATCTGATTTAGAAAAAACCTTAAAAATTCAACACGTACTGCAAAGGCAAAACGCAGAATGAAATAAATTTGATATATATTTTATTTTAAGTGGAATTTGTTAATTAGATGTGAAATATAAAATTGCACTTTTATTTGTAACTAGCTGACCCGGCAAACCTCTTACCGTAAGTTCGTACGTTTTTTAACCGAAATAATTGCTAGCACAATCACCTACATGAGGGCAGTCCATGGGCCGAGGGGTTCACCGATTGGTCTAAAACTTTGGATTTTTGAAAAATAGCCTAGAACAAGTATATCAGCCAATTTTGGTTCGAATCGAAAAGGGTCGATGCATTTCTCCGGTCACTTGATATGGAATGACCCATATGCAAATGGATTTCGTGAAGACCGGCCAATCGCTGCTTCTTTTTTACCTTATTTATGCCTGTTGGTGTTTGTAAGATTTACATACTCATCAATCAAATCTCTTCTCACGCATCACCACCGTATAGTGAGATCAACCACGGATTCAATAACAGCTATTTCGAAAAATACTGGATCAAATCCCATGTCAGAAACATTAAAAAACACAAGACAAGTTCTGCGTTGTCGTGCTTTTTATTTCATTACATTTCAAGTCAGTAAAGTAGATCTGTTTGCCATTTATGCAACAACCAAAGAGGCGTTTCTCCTAAATTTGTAACAAATCATTCGTAGTTCTTTATATTGTTTTCATACAATGTACAAATGTTCTTTCTCTGTCAACAAATGCTTTTACAAAGGTAACTTCATTAAAAATACAAATAAGTTTCGTTGCAAAAAAAAAACGAAAAAATGTGTTAGTTCTACCTTCGATTTCGTGATATAAACTAAAATTAATTTTCAGTGTAACTTCAGTACTTTTATAACACAATAAACAGAAAATTTATCCGAATATTCTTTGTTTTATAAATAAAGGGTGTCCCACATCAAAACGCTGTAGAAAATTACCAATTGGGTATTTTCTCTTGCAAAATTGGGTTAGAAGTAGTTTAGAGTGTTTTTTGTTGTATTTTTATGGCGTCCCTATAATAATTAGTTATTTTGCTCTAACTTTTTTATTTCAAATTTTTGAGCAAAATTGTTTTCCCATTGATTCTAGAACAATTAAAGATAAAACTTTTGATGTACTAAATTCGTCGCTATCGTATGTCAAACAAAAGTAATTATGGTTCATGTGAAAAATAGGGCTTTTTCAAATGTTGATATCTCTGGTTGGGGCAGACAAAAAAATATTTCTCAACGGCATTTAAAAGGTTCTACACTACTACATATTTTATTTGAAAACGGGAGGCACGTTATTTTAACACATCTGAAAAAGGCGTAATTTTATAAGAAAATCGTTATTAACTTGCTAACGATAAAAATTATCGGCAAGAATTTTAGGTCAAAAGTAAAATCTTTGTAAGTTCTAAAAACCATTTCGAAACAACTTTGTTGGAAAATTTTAAATAAGAAAAGTTAGAGCAGAAAAGTAGTTTTTTTGTAGGGACACCCTAAGTTGTCTTAGCAGAACTGTCCTGATGAAGGTCTCTACTTCCATTATTATTTATGAGTAATTTCACTCTTGGATTTTTTTTTTTGCTGTTTCATCATAGTAGTGTTTGGAAAGAAACACAGTTACTCTGGTTAGAAGTTGTTGATGAAATCACACAGTAAATTTAATCGGTAACTGCTGCAAAGGGAAGGTCCATTAATTATGTCACGCACTAAGGGGGGAGGGGGGGTTTGAGAAAACGTGACGATCCATACAAAAAAAATTAAAGGTCCATTCAAAAAGCGTGACAAGGGGGGGGGGGGGTAATAAAAAGTCATTTTTGCGTGACGTAATTAATGGACGTTCCCAAATTAGAGTGATAATTGTCCGCGCGGAACTTTTGCAGTGAATTCTCCAAAAACTTCTCGGAAAAGGGAGCTAAAACCATTAGATAAACGTATTAGATATTAATTTAAATTGACAACGCTGAGATCATAGCAAAATAAGACTCTTTCAGCACGATTGGTCAGAAATGGTATGTAGTTCTCAACTCAATTTAAGAAGTTAAAAATTAACCTGAACAAAGACTCGGAAACAATTCGGTAGCTGGTCGATCCACAGAGTAAAATAATGATTTTTTCAAATTATGTATGATAAATTGTCATCATCGAAAAATATCTCAATTCCGTTATTTACCTCTAAAAGTTCCGTCCAGCAGTGACCAATCAGACGTCAGCCCTGAAATGAAAAAAAAAAAATGGTTCAGATTTTATTTACATCTTGCATGTTTTTGAACTAGTTGTTTTTAACTCAGTTGATATGATTCGTTTTTGAATAAAAGTTGTCAAAAATTGACTCACCAAAATTTTATTGAATGTAACTGGGGCTTGACAAGAAGACAATCGTGCAGTCAACGGTGAATCGTGTGATTAAAAGTGACTACGGAACTCTGCGCATCAAACTGAAGGAGATATGCTTTGGTCAGGGATGTGGCCAAAAAGTTGAATCTGTCCAAGTCTTTCGATCACAGAGCGACGGACCGGCAGGGACTGCATACGTACAAAGTGCAGAAGGCTCCAAATCGTGACGACCGGCAAAATACGGTGGGAAAGTCACGGGCCCGGAAACTGTACACCCAGATGCCGACGAAGCTTCATAGTCTCATCATGGATAATGAGACTTACATCAAGGTGGACTTCCGGCAGCTTCCGGGGCTACTGTTCTTCATCGCCCAGCACAAGTTTGATGTTCTGGTGACAGTTAGGAAGTAGAAACTTTCAAAATTTGCCAAGAAATACATGATTTGGCAAGCGATCTGCTCATGTGGCAAACGGAGTGCACCGTTCGTGACTACCGGGACTGTAAACAGGAAGATCTACCTCAAGAAGTGTCTACAGAAGCGTCTGCTTCCTCTGTTGAAGCGACACGAGGGCCCTAGGATCTTCCGGGCCCGTGACTTTCCAACCGTATTTTGTCGGTCGTCACGATTTGGAACCTTCTGCACTTTGTACGTATGCAGTCCCTGCCGGTCAGTGCGGCTCCGTGCATGTGGGCGAAGGCAAAATGATATAGGCCAGTTCACGATTCGCTGTAAACGTCAATTTCCTCAAGCCACTCCTTCGTTTTACCCAACGGCTCTTGAAAAGAATCACCCAAAACATGTTGATTGCTATGATCACTAACTCGTCTACTAGCAGGTTATGAGACAGACGTACACGACCAAACTTTTCTTTTGTCATTGATCTTTAGATTGGAAATGTGTACTTCATATTCCATTTACTCTCACGGAAATGTTAGGCAAAGCGGCTATGACGACAAACGGGATGCTTCGTTTAAAAACAAACAAATGTAAGAGACAACAAGCTTCACGTTACAATACAGGTGCGCTATATCCACGCACGGCAGGACAATTCAACTCAATTTTGAATCGTTTTTGACTCACTTTTGTCGAAAGTGGAGGTTTTAGATATGTCGACTCGTCAATCCCAGTCACATATACTCATATAATTCCATTTTTGACGAAAGTGCGTCAAAAAACGATTCAAAATTGATTCTAATTGTCCCGCCGTGAGATTAACAAAGAAGAGAGGAAATATGCACACTAAGATAAGATTACCAAAAATAAGGTTTTACTTTTACCGAAAATTAGGTTTTGGTAGCAAAACTTAAAGTACCGGTATCATTTACCGAAAGAAACCGCTTTATTTTTTTTTATTTTTTGAGTAAAGTGGATTAACAAATCTTATAATTCCCGATTCATTGTGACCTAACGAGATCACCCAGAACCGAATCCTATGTCAGAAACATTAAAAAAAACGCTGAACAACTCCACGTGTTTTCGCCTTTTTGTCATTCAAATTTCGAGTCGATATAGTAGATCTGTCAATCATTCATGCAACCACCAGGGAGATATTGCTTTTTAATTTGTGATAAAATGTTCCTAGCTCTTTGTATTGATTTCGTACAATACACGAATGTTCTTTCAGTGTGAACACATGCTTCGTGCTTTTGGAAGTTGCGCGTGTATCATTAATTACGAAGGTATCTTCATAAAAACAACAAATCAGTTTCGTTGCAGAAAACAATGTTCAGTGTAGACTTAAAATAACAAAATAATCATTATTTAAGACAAATATCTATTAAAATACATAATGTTAGCTGAAAAAAAATGAAACTGGCGAATAAATTGAAGCTAAATATTCATGATAAACTGTCAAGTTTGCAACACCAATTACAATCCCACATACGGTCCGATTCAGGGAATTGGACAATGGAGTGGTATGACAACCGGCGGCTAGGAGGGAATAAACAGTATCATTTTCTTATCTTACCGATTCATTTGTGATGTTGTGAATTCTACTCCAACAGTTTCAGTGAGAGTGCCGCGCACTTCTTAACAAGCTATCCCGTAGAAAGCTTAATGAGTATTGCGAATTGGGTTATGCGATTTGTTGGATCGAATCGTTGGAAGGAGAATCTTATGTTCCTGCGGGTTTCGCGTAAGTGTCTCTGCTTACGGGTCCGCCCCACCGTTTTTGGCCCTTCATACAGCGTTACTGTGAATGCAACCCGGTAACTCAATTTGATCTTGCTTTTAGGTGGAGCTGCATCCATGACAAGGTCGTAGAAGGGACGATGGCTACCTTACATACATATAAAGTGAATTAACAAATTTTATAATTATATTTTACCTTAATTTGGTTTACAATGCTCTCATTGAGCTGGAAGCAATTTTGGTAGAAAAAATAAGTAATTATCGACGTTATTCCCTTCTTTCCAACATAACATTTAGGTAATCCGTGTTTACCAATAATTCCAGTACGGGCACTTTCGTGCGGTTTTCGGTATTTTTTACCGACTTTTCCGTATTCTTGTCTTAGCGTGTGGGCTCTCTAAAAAGCCCACAATAAAATCATAAGTACTGATCAACCTCAAATGACTTAAAGAAATGCAATAAATAGTGATTTCAGATCATCTATGTAAGAAATAAATTTAACTTATTGTTCAACATCTCATTCTAGCAACAAGCCTAGATGGGAGAAGGGAGAAGGAGAAGGAGGCTGATGAAAAAATTGCTTCCGGTACTCACGAACATTTGAACGAACTTCTTCAGCCGATAGGAAACTGGTGGTTATCTAGATGATGTATTTCAAATCTTCAAAATGACAGTAATAAATTGATAGTTAATCAAGATTTATACATCAAATCATTAGCCCGAAAGATAGATCTTATGTTGGTGTCATTAAAAGTGAAATAATTTGGAAAATCTAGGAGTTTTAAACCGATTTCCTAACAACTGATTAAAACAGTCAACCCTGATTAAGCCGTTCCCTACCCTAATACATATCAATTTATGACAAGATGAATAATCTATCCTGAAATTGATGCTCTGCTTAACCTGTCCGTCTTATCCCCAATTTCCCTAGTATTTCATCACCATCCTCATCGTCGTCATTTTCATCCTGATCGTCATCGTTAGCCAATGTGAATCGCTACTCCATGTATTTTTTTTCTATCTTTTATCTCTCTCTCTCTCTCTCTCTCGCAAACATACTTCGCAATTTCAAATTGATATATCTCGATTGTTAATGAATGAACGTCGAATCGAACTCTATCAGATTGCTCACAGCAAGTAAGTATACAAACTGATGTGATTAAATATTCAATATATAGAACAGAATCTAAGTTATATCAATTCTAAATTTTGAAGAAATGGCTGCCGTCGAGAATGCTTGATGAGCCCGAAATGGGTGGACAGGATTCTTGGCAGTGCAAAAGTTAATACCTCATCGATGAAAATTCACAGCCGGAATTCAGCTGCCTCTGCTCGCAAGACTCGTAGTATTTTCGATCGAATTGATGTTTCAATGCTCTCTACTCCGAAAATGTGGCGAAAGTAATCGTAAATTACAGAAGTGCGTTCACCAATGCGCTTCCAGTTGGTTTTAATTAAATTGGCTTTCAATTGTCCAACCTTAAAGCAGCTCACACATTATGCACTCAAACAAAAACTGTAATATTTCATCGCAGATTCAAATGGAGTATAAAGAGAATTTGTGATTTCTGATCGCGAGAAACATAATATGTATTTCAAAAAGGATGTCAAGTAAAACTGTATTTCAATATTAAATTAAATTTTAGTTTAGTAATTCACGCGCACATGTAATCCGAAAATAATTCACTGTTAATTTTTTTTCTATAAGCTACTGCCATTTCATTCCTTGGCCAAATATTGCTTCAAACGAGAAACGGAGATGAGGAAAGATTTGCTCTGCGTGTGTCGTTATAGCAAGCAGAAATGCAACCGAATGCAGCACGTAAAACGATTCTGTCTTCAACCTTGGCCAATGGTGGTGGTCCGAAAGTGTCAGAAACGAGCTCAAGCCTCAAGTCAAATTAAATTTCTTCGAAGCGTCGCAGCGCAAACGAAGATTAACCCGGAGTGCAAAAATACATGCACGAAATGACACATGACTGGTGCAGCGCACGAAAGGGGAGCGTAAAAAGTGCATTCATGCTCGTCCATGCTGCTCTTCTTGCTGCTGCTGCGACTGAAAAACTGGAAATTATGGTCCCAGCTTAATGAAAACAGAATCAGAGGAGAGCAAACGGAAATGATAATACATTTTTGAGGACATCCAAGAGCGGTGAGTGGTTTCAACACACGCCATGAGGGTACTGAAATCTGGTGCTCGTATGGCCAGCAGGTACGGTTACGAACACCGACAACGACGACGATGGCAAAGGATATCCTGACCCAAGGACGGTGGCCGGTAAGACGATAAAACTCGTTTTCTTTATCAAGTACCAACCTACCTACCTACCTATCGCGTGCAGTTGCCAACCATCACTCGACAGTTCTAGAGAGATCGTAAGAGTACACAAATCCACTTGGTAGGAGAAGGGAGTCGGGAAGAAATTAAAACCTGATTCAGATAGAGTTTACAATCAATATGCAATTATGTCATAGGTCGGACGACGAGGGAACCGATTCTGCGAAGAGAACGCGTCTCGGCACCAATCAGGGACATATGCTAAAGAGCCGAGTGTGGCTGCATGTGCAGTGCATGCTGTCTAGTTGAGGTAGGGATGCTCAAGTTAGCCACTTCAATAGTCACGTGAATCGGAGTCGGCTGAGAAAATGAACATTCCGGAGACTGGCCGTTGCTAAGCACGTTGTTAGTCAGAGTTCTGAGTTTATGTATGCAAAGTATGCTCCTATGAATGGCACTTACACGCGCAATGACTAGACTGTGCCCGTAGAATGATCAGAATGAAATATGGAGAAAAAAAATACTTTTTCACGACTAAGCGGAGCAAGTGCAAGCGGCACATGGAAGAAATGGATAGAGTTATTGAGAACACAAAATCCGCTTGAAAGAAGAAAAAAATATGAGCTTATTAAATACGTGATATTATGTAGAATGGGTTCTAGTGGTTGAAATGATTGGAAAATCCTAACGAACACGCCAGACCGTTTTCGTTTGTGATTTCGCAACAGAGATCTTTTATCCTTTTTCGATACAGAACCTGAACTCCTAGTTGTAATAGTTGTGAAGCTTAGTTTCGATCGATGCACTCCTAAAAAAATCACGTAAATTAATGTGTCCTTGGATACACAGAAAGAGCGTCGCACATAAAGAGACATTTGCAACCGAAGTCATGAAAGCCAAACAGGATAGCTGGGAAAAGTTCGTTTCCTCTATAAGCCTCGAAAGCTCTTCAAAGAACTGTGGGATAAAATCCACAGATTATGTGGCGACAAAGGTACACAGGTAACAAATAAGCATTAGCATATGTAGTAAATCAACCCTAACTCTGCATTTCAGATTCTACAAGCATTATTTAAGCATTATATCAGCATCTTAAATGCTTGATAGGCTGCCGTTAAGACGCTTTGGAACTGCTTTTTGGTTACCTGGGTAGGCAACCCATAAAACTTCGCATGTGTAATAAAATCACCGAAAGTCCTTCCACTACCTTTGAACACCTTGTAGATCATTTATCCCACTCATTCTTCTCCTCTAATTACTCTCCGCAGTTCCTAACCCGAAAAATAACAATCTAAGAATTCTCCCCAATCGATTTCAACAATGACAATAACCTGGATTATAACCAGGATTTCTCCTACGAATAGCTAGATTGGGCTTGGTGCAAAGTACACCGGCCCAGATGATGTAGGCTATCCTCTTCTCAATAATCTTCCTCTCATTGGCAAGTCCACGTTACTATCTACAGTGCGTCTCACAATAGGTGTCACATTTTTTCAGTCTGGGGTTTTTTCGGTTGGGTAATTTTAAAGGCGGAATTGATTATAGACTGTTCCAGAGAGTGTACGAACACTTTCAAACTAACAAAAAAGTCAGGTTTTTTTTAGTTTTAATAATTTTGTTTGACAAATGAAATTTGTATATTTGTTTTATATGATATTTTACTCTCGTTGATTCAAAAAATTAAATCATAGCTGTTCACGCCAGTCACCAGTTTAAGGAATTTTAAAGCTTTCCATTCAATGAAAGCAACCCCCCACTGCAATCGATCAGTGAGTGACCCGAGTAGATGACCAAATAGATAGAAGATGTGACTGTTCTCCTTCTACAAATGCTATTCTCATCCCGTACCACACCGATCCCTTCACGATCTTTGCCATGGGCAAGAGATAGGATGCCGATAGTGAAAAACATCGCATCCAGTTAGGTTGATATCTAGGAGTGTACAACAAATTGGTGCAAATACATCCTCGTTAAGGTCGGACCGTTTTTTTTGATACGTCGCGTGTTTTGTTGCAAATGTAGTTTTTCATTCCACCGTCAGTTTTCTTTTTTATTAATTTACTGTGTGCGTTATCCGTTATTTCCCAGTGTTTAAGTCCCGATCAAACATTTTGGTCCTTCGGATCGTTGAAAAACGCGAAATTTAAGTGTTTAGTGGAGCACCGCGTGGTCACGTATTATTCTCCATAAGGGAGAACGATAGGACACGGGTGATTGCTTTGAAGATTCGTACACCCAAAATACTGGTAGGGTGCACGAATTGATCGTTGCAACAAAATACATTTCTTGCATGCGTTTCAGTCAACAGTTTTATCAAAGACACAGACCCTACTATTTTGAGAAATTTTGTTTTGCTATAAACTAATTATTAGCACACATACCTAGATATTTTTTATCGTTTCGCTTATGTTTACAAAATTTTAGACTAATAACAGAACTATCATGTAATTGTGTTAGTGTGAGTCTGAACTGAGTGACATAACACATATACAATATTGTTGTTTTGTATCAAAACAATTCAGATTCTGATTGTCAGCGATCGGTCGTCGAGCTGGAAGAACCGTGAGATTTTTACGTAAATTCCCTCCACGAAGTGATCGAAATTTGGTCCGCGAGTCGCAGTGATTGTCAATCCGTAGCCTTCGTGTGCTTTGTGCTTTGTGGTTCCGCGTGTGATTTGGATGAAACAATCCACTCGGAAAAAAGTGATCTAAAAAATTAGCATATTAGCATATTGTGATGCCGTAAAAAAAACTGACGTAATTTATTTCTGCAGAGAAACCGCTTCCGGAATTTTTTTATATTTATATTCAGCACTTGATTTTTCCGGCGGACATTTGATCAAACTGCAACCGAAACCAAATAACGGTCATCACAGCATCAAAAGTTCCTGATTCAGCTTCATCTTTTTATTATTACCTGTTACTGTCTCGTGCCTTCAATAAACTTGTCTGCTCCGTGATCCTGATGTTTTTCACATGTAGGAAGTGAATGCTATAACGGGAAATTTGCTTACGGTTTGCTATCGTAAAAATAAAGTGGTCAGTTTTCTCAATCTTTCGGAAAATTCCAGCAAGAATACTGGTCTTGATATGTTTCAAGAGGAGGGTTACTTGGTGGTCGCAGAACTGGTGAGGACGTACTTCTTTAACTTACTCTTTCTGTTTCAACCTTTTTCAATATTTTGCATATTTTTCATTTTTAGGTTTTATCACATCTTCAAATGGGATCGGGGTTTTGTTTGTTTTTCTTTTCAGAAAGCGCGTTATCCTTCCTGAAAAAGGTTGAGAAATAGTGCTCATGTGCCAACGTTCAATAAAAACAATCAAGTGAATATGTTTGACGTATAATGCCTGGTACAGACGTACAACGTACAGTATTATACTCCTTTAGTCTAGTTTTTTTAGTACTGGATTAAAGTATTTGGCAGTTCCCAGGCATAAGCTAGGATACATTTTCAAATATAGGTACTGTGTATAGGTTTTGTTTAGTTTTGTCGCTCCCAACGATCTTGTTTACATTGTTTTTCGTTTTGTTCAACAGAGAAAGTTGATACCGAAAAAACTTACTTGTTAAACGTTAAATCGACTGGAGTGACCAAAACCAGTTTTAATGTTAATATGATGACCTTTTTATTGAGCTTAGACTTTCTTATTGCACATCAAAATGACATCGGATAATAGATAATTAGTTCATTTAGTGAATTTAATAATTTTTATAACAAAGAGAATATAAATTTCAACGAGAAACAGATTCTTTGTTCAAAACCCGATTATCTAAAACAGTTTACCATTTTATTCATACATATAGATTATTTGAAGAATAACATTAATTCTGCATGAATTTAGGCAAATCTAAACACTTATTCATGCTGTACTGGTCTTTTGATGTATATATTGTTCTAAGATTTATTTTTTTTAGAACAGGACATTTTGAATGAACGTTGAAATTTTCGTTTCATGTTGATAATAAGCACGAATACTAAGAACTGAAACTGGTATTTAAAAAGCTCATAACTTTTCTCTATGATCACTACTAAGCCTGCATTCGATGAAATCAATTTTATATCTGATTATAATTTTTTTTTTATTATTCTCTTAAATCTTCAAATTGAATAACGTCATGAATAACTTTTATTATTGTATGCTTCAATGTTGATTAGCTTCAAATATCGTTCCTGTTTTGTTGGCCAGCAAAATGATTGCTTTGAGTTGTGTGTCGACTGACACTAATATTATGTTATACTACAATGTTATACTACATAATACTCGGATAATTTTTATTTAATGCAAAGATAATACACGTTGGATTTTACGAAAATAAATTAATTTAAATGAATAATCTTTGGTAGTTAAATACACGGCATGCAATTCTAAATTAGATGCAGCAATCTTTTAGCTGTTATTTGAAGATGCACGCAGTAGATAGAAATAAAATTGATTGATTTTAATGATTTTCTGCAAAATGATGGACGATATGTGTAAAGAGATGCAAGAGGCACAAGAAAATTTCTATGGTAAATGATTTATATTATTATTGGCTTATAAATTTTATTCCACGCCCTGAGTACGTATTACTCGTTTCAAGAAAACATAAAATTATATTCAATAAATTAGATACATTGTGAATGGGCACTTAAGGGTTCTAGAAACATGCTTCGCAAAATCCTGATTTTTACTTGTTTTTATTTCCACTTTCATTTCCAAACCAATTTTCTGAGTATAATGGCTCAAAATTCCTGGATAACATATACACTTGTGATATTCTTATGCTAGGACTGCCACTGTGCAACAAAAAGTTTTTGTTTAATTATTGGGATAAATGTTTCTGAAATAACGCGATTGAAATCGTGAAACAAGATGTTGACTGGTATTGAAATTCTAGAAGTAAATTGGTTCGCACAAAATGACCTGTTATTCGTGGTTCAATAAGTTTAAAAAGTCCATTAATGATTGCTATGCAGTACTTTTATAAACACTTCAATGTTACAGCATGATATGGTTACTTATTCCAGATCAAAAGAAATCTTGATCCTTTCTCTTCATGGAGCCTATCAGCGCCCGCACAATGGAAACGAACTCTCAATCGTCGCATTTCTTCCATTTTACCCACATTTGCTGGATGTCCTTGACTGCCCCGCCGATTAGTCAAAGTCGCTGCTTTGAAATTGCCCAATAATTTTTGATTGGTTGAAATTCCGGGCAATTCGGACAAAATCGATGCGGACAAAATCGATCTTGTTGGCAGCATACCACTTCAGAACTACTTTAGAGACGTGGCAGCTGACCAAACCGGTCAAAAGATGACTTTGCCCCCCAGTATACACAGGCACTATTAGATGTAAACTTGGGATGTCATTGTTAAGGATGTGACGAATGGTTCCGTTTTCAGGCCACAACTGCCAAAAATTAAATCATGGTCTTCTTCGTGAACTTGTCGACAAACACGAACTTGAATATTCCCGGCACATCCCCACATCCAGTCGCGATGTAAAAATGTTGACCGGGAGCTGCTTAAAATCGAGTTTGACGTATGTTTCGTCATCGATCAAAGTGCAGCCCTTGTGTTTTATCAAAACACAGTCGTACTAGAGCCACGCTTTTTGGCCGCGGAATTCTGCTCCATGTGCCGGTTCCGATATTTACTGGCTTTGTAAGAGTTGTATTCTTTCCTGGCAAGGGGGCTCCGCACCGTATAAAGGTGGTGTTGTACCCTCTGACCATGTCTCGGATCGAAAGACCGGGCTTGGCTTTAACGCACCTCAACACCTTGCTGCGCACCTGACGATTCCTGGTTCCAGATTTTTCGTTTTTTTTCTTCTTTCATGTTCCATTTGAAATTATTTCTCAACGCGATCGATTACTATTATCAAACTGGCACCAGTTGTTCTCTATTTGGCTCTTTGACGTTTAATCACCTTTTCCTTTCTGGACCATGTAGAAGAATGATGGTTTGTTTTCTTTGCTTCTTACTTACACTTCTTTGATCTAAATGGAGCTGTAGTGTGCGTCACTAAGTCTAAAAGAAGTGTTATCAAACCACTGTCAAAGATTTTAGATTCCCAACACTATAGGCATGCTAGCGGTGCGCGAGAAGTGTAGTAATTTACTTTGAGTCAGCCTTTGAACTCACAACCTTCAACATCCTACGGAAAGTTAAAGTTCAATCGCATTTGAATGTTTTAGTCAAATTAAAATGCTACCTTTCTTACCATGTTATTAAAAATTCTTTTTGATGTCGTATTGTCAAGACAGTATAATAGTAAACGTGCTGAAAATAACAATTTTGACAAAACTTGATTGCTTTATCGATTACCTGATTTAACCTATTCTATATGAACCCAAGATTAAAATTTGTTGTCAATATTCGGCTTTCAGAGGTACAGAAGATCATTGTTCTACAAACGTGTTCAAAAATAACTCTTAACTAGGAAAAATATTGGACAGGTATGGTTATAGACACAATGATGATCTAGATCATCCGAACTGACCTTGAGTTTAGATCTTGATGTTTTACATTATTGACAAGGACTCGTAGGAGGATCGTATTTATTAGCTGTAAAAGCAAGCTACAAGCCAAATGTTACACCATTGCTGACACATTACAGTATTGTCAGATTAACCACGGAACTCCAAACTATTCTTTAGTTTATATCTTGATGATTGCATGATCAACAAGGTGACTTACGAGGTATCCATCGTACTTATAAGTTGCAATAGCTCCATGTCGTATGGATTTTGCATAATCAACAAGGCAATTTTTACTACAATATTATGGGTACTCCAAATCCAAGCAGCTCTTCTGGTGCTTCCATCGTCTCTACAACAGCTAACCCAGGATTGTGTATGGTCGGAAAATGCAATGCTATGCTATGCTAATATTATGGGTACTCCAAATCATTATGGAGTACGTATCTCTAGACGATCAACGCACTATTTGCTATTTCAATATCAAATATATATTTTTGTATATGTCCATGGAACATTTTCCAAAAGTTTTGAATACCCGAACTTTGTTCACATAAAAAAAATTAAGGCAGATTTTTTCCATGTTTCAATCAAAATTATCATATGCGTTGTTGGTAGTGTATTCACATTATCTAAGTTCATGTGATATGAAAAAAAAACTGTTTTCACATGAATGCTTATCGCAAATAGTAAATCGAGTGTCAGTCTTCAGGTCTAACCCTTTTGTTGTACAGGTAACACGTCGCTTTTTTATATCCACAACAACAATCGAATGGTCTTAACCTAGTGATTTCTCTTTTGGTCATCCACACTGTCTTCCAACCCTTAGTGCCATGAGCAACAAGTTGTGCTGCCAAGGGGACCACAAAATCAATCAATGAAAGCCTATGATTTTCTTTTGGTTCTTTGAAAGCCAAGTTTGAAAATATCCGTAAACATCCGTAATAATATTTTAGAATATTATGATCTGAGCTCAAGAATAGTTTGGAGTACCGTAGATATTCTGAGCAGACTTTTATATGTTTAAATAGGTGAAATGGTATTTCATGACGGTTTTCTCACGCATACGTTCAGTGTGGATTGTGTGGAATATTAAAATTGTTGATTGCCTTGTTGATTGTGTGGAATATTAAAATTTCAACTCAAGGATAGTTTGGAGTACTTTACTGCCGCGAAACGCATATCAGTCCCATATTTGCTTGATTTCCTATTCATATGGGACTGATATGCGTGTCACGGCAGTTTAGGTATTCCAAAAATACTGTAATATGTCTGTTACAGTGTTATGATGTGCCGTGGCGCTATTTCAACTTATCAGTATGGAAGAGACATCTTTAATAGCCTTTTTGATTATGTGGAACATTAAGATTTGTTCTCAAGGATAGTTTGGAGTACCTTAGGCTTTCTAGAAATACTAAAACATGTTTATTATAGTTTATGATGTGCCGTGGGGTTATGTGTACTCGTAAGTACGGTGGAAAACCCGTAACGCTGGTTGATCACCTTTTCGTTACGGGGGTATCAGATGCGTTACGGGGTATCAGATCTAGCACCGAACCATAGTTCAAATTAATTCAAACTAGGGAACATATGTGTTTTTGTAGTCAGAGGAACATGTAATAGTCCTTATAACATTTTATGTCTTGTGAAAGCGACAATACTCGGATAGACACACCGAGGATGAGCGTGGAATAAGGAAAACGTGGTTAGTCTTCATGTATGTGAATTCTCATTTTCTATTTCATGTTCTATAGTTTGATTTGGTTAGGACTCGGGTTTTGATGCATGGTCAGTATTGGAGGAGTCAGTAACAAAATATACGGGATATATTACAATAGGCAAAATTACTGGTCGCAGTGGTTTATGTCTTGAGCAGAGGGGAATAAAGTACGGTGAAGACATTGTAAATAGCCTTGTTGAACATGTAGAACATCAAGATCTGTACTCAAGGATAGTTTGGAGTACCATAGGTATTCTAGGAGTACCTTAGGTATTCTAGTATTCTACCGTAGGTATACTGTAATATGCCTTTTACAGTGTTATAATGTTCCGTGAAGCTTTTCCAACTACTATAGTATGGTCGAGATATCGTGAATTTCCTTATTGATGAAGCAGAACATCAAGATCTGAACTCAGGCATTGTTTGGAGGGTCTAAAACCAACTATAACATATATTTTTTCGCACATTTTTAACCTTTTAATGGGGTTTATCACTTATTAAAGCATGTAGACAATACATTATGTTGAAATACGGTGTAAAAAAATCATATTTAATCGGTTAAAAAAACCGATAACTTGAATGTCAGAGACTGGTTAATGATGAAATTGTAGCTGATTTAATAATTAATTCCAGAAATGTATCTAACAGTGTACTACATGAATTGTGATATGGACAGTGCTATATGCACTGCAATATTCAACTCATATTCAATGGTGAATATCATTGGAAAATTCAGAAATTCTTCTTTCATACCCTAGATGTTAAAGTAAATTTAAGAAAACAATCAAGCACACCATCATCGATTATATTTTGAAAATCAGCTTCTGAAACGTGTTATTGAATAATGAATCGCTTTGAGTCGAGATGACTATTTACAGCACTGAATATAAACAAACTATTCTATCGTGTGGCTACAATATATCTTTTAGGTATCAAAACATAAGCGCTAGACCTCCGATCACTATCCAATTGCACTTGTTTATGAACCTTTTCGTATTTATTGTATCATCATATTGTAGTTTTACGCAATGCCATACAAACCAGAATCTAGATTTTTTTTTATTGGGACCTTGAGTGTGACAGACATAAATGTCATATTTTAAGCCAAGGCTTTTGGACTTGAATTTTTTATCTTAAATAAAGATCACTTGTTAAGTGAGAGTTTGGAAACAAACTTTTATTCCTAACGTGCGCCAGTTTAAATCTAAAAACTCCGAAGAGTTGGTACCATGCCATAAACTACGAAAAAATTGATAATTTTGATTTGTGATAAGAAGATATATATTAAAAAAAGTTCTTGGATAATCGAGACCATTATTTCTACTCGATACTGGTTTCAGCTGAGATCTTTGAATCTTAAAGAGTACGTTTTGTTTTAAAATATTTATAAAAGATCAAAAACACAATATTGTAGACCTGGAAATTTAAACTTCAATGTGTTCTGAAATAACCTAGGACAAACATCTGTCTCAATCCTTGTTACTTTACTTGTTCATTTATTTTTCAAATTTTTAGTAGCAAACGCGAGAATTTTTATTTAAACTCCACTGGAAAAAGAAAAACCTTATCGACCTCTACGACTAACAGAGTTCTTCAGTGTCAAGTCGAGCACTCGACACTAAAGAAGTATGTAAGGAAATGTATGTAATGGGATCCAGCTTCATAGATCCGTTTATTAGAAGTCACGAAATGTTTATTAAATGTCTGAAAATCGATTTGATTTCACTGTAATGAACACCTTCTCTAAGGCATCCAGAACTTGTTCTTCCTCATGATGTGACCATTGATCTTTAGAAACAGTTGACACCGTCGTCATCTGGTGGTTGCATAGGCCGAGCACTTAACATTATAGAAAACACTTAACATATATGTTCACCCAACGGACCAAGGCGAAAATTTTCGTTTAGAACAAAATTGAACAGCTGATTGGCTACACCGCTAGGCGCATAACCACTAAACTCACAAAAAATATCTTTAAAAATCTAGAACGTGACATGCGTACAGTACGTTTTCGTTGCAATGCAAATTCTACCACTTCCCCGTTTTACCTTTGAACCTGTTTTGGGTCATGATATGACCGAAGTGAATCGAACAGATCACATGAGCTTGTAAGATAAATATTAGAACATAAAGGACAACTCTCAATCAACTATGCATAAACTAAACAATAAAACAGAATTATGAAAATTATTTGCGAAAAAATTTCAAGTTGTAAATGAGAACATTGAACATTTAATCTTTTTTCCTATATTTTATGTAAATATTCATCACACTGTTGTTTTTATGTATTATACTGCATTTTATTTTAAACTAAGATATTTAGATTTAAATTGTATACCACTTTTCTCTACTGCACTTCACCATGGGCTGTTGCACCAGCGTTTACGTCCTCAAAAGAACAGACATGACTTCGAATATTTTCAGGGTTTCGTTTTTCATTAGCAGCCGTCCTTATCACGTTCAGTAGCAACATACTTCGCATCGGAATCCTCAACAAGCCGTTCCGATTAAAAATGTTAACGCCATGGATTTCCTTCTTTGTGTACCCAACAATCTTCAACAGTTTATTCTCGATGTAAATCTTCTCACTATCCATTGCCCTAAAAGTAGAAAAACGAGAAATTGATACATACGTGTTTACCTAATACAATAACTGATTCCGTTCATCAGAATATTTACTTCAAACGCGAACAAAAAAAAATTGAAATTTTTTCCAATTCTCCAATCCACTTCGGTTGATTTGACAGTTCTTGAGCTACAATTAAAAAGGGTTTGATTCAAAACGAACAAAACTAACTTGACCGCCGTATACTCGAAAATCAAGAATTCAAAGGAAACAATTTCATCCATTATATTAAAAAAAAATCTTTAGCAGGTTAAATAGTAAGCTTCCGAAAATCGAATTATTCGTGAAAAATTCCTAATTGAAGTTGTGATTCACATTTCGAATATGCCTTTGTGACTTGACGACCTAGAATTAATTTATGTATCAAAAGTAAAAAAACTACAAGCGTACACACAATGGAAACGTTTAATCACCTTTCCCTTTCTGGCACATATAGAGGAAAGATGGTTTGTTTTCCTTTAAATATTGTTCCTTCTTACTTGCACTCCTTTGATCTGGAAGGCGCTGTAGTGTGCGTGCATTAAGCGTCACTAAGCCTAATACGCAGTAAAAAATGCACTAATACATGCGCATGAAGCGCTTAGAATTCACTAACGCATACTCAGCTCGCAATTATTTATCACACACTCATACATATACAAAAACGAACAAAACGATATTATTTATGGCATGTCTGAATATAGATTGTTGTCTTTACTAGCGCAGTTTTTGATACTAGGGCGATGATCAATTGTTGTATTACGGCATTCATAATACAACAGATGTGTGTCTTTCTATCACCAGTGCTGCAAAAACCGGCAACGACTTTTTGGGTGTACTATTGAATTCGTTCTGCTGCTTGCTATTGTGTGAAATTGAACTGTTCCTGTGCTGCTAATTGACATTGTTTCTGCTGCTGTTGTTGTGCTGCTGGTGGTTTCTGCGATTATTTCTGAGGTGTACTACATTACAACGGATTTGGAGCTGCCATCGAAGATTCTCGACGGAACCAGACGGATTTGGCTTGGTGACATCAGGATAAGTACTGAGGGCTCTGAGCAGGTTTGTCTGTGGCGCGGATCTCTGATGAATGTGAGACCGACGTCGGCGAGAAAAATTGCATGAAGTGAATTAGAAAATTGAATAAAGGATCTGAAATTGCATGATCAAATTTGTGGCGTCTGATTTATTTGAGGCTGAGTTTAGTCATGACCGTTCCACAATCTTTTTGGCCTTTTCCGCTTTGTTGGTTGGTTTGCATTGTCCTTGACCTCCCATTATTCATTGCTCAATATTGTCATTGTCAATCTATCCCGCGTGGTCGATTCGAGTATCGCGTTCGAGTGAAGTGATTAAGTTATAGTGAAAATAATCAATCATGCCAGCAAACGATGATCTAAGGCTGCTACTCAAACAGGAGCGTACCCTGCGTTGTTCTTTGGACAATATCAAGGAGTTTGTCCAATCGGATCATGGTGGAGATGATAGACATTCTTTGAACATGCGCATCGACAGACTGGATGATATATTGCAAAAATTTATCGACGTTCGGATGCGCATAGAATTGATTACCGATGACGTCGACGATGAGGTTTCCACGGACAAAACGGAAGAAATGATGGTGGCGAGACTTCAACGGCATGTCAGGAACCAGAAACAACGAGACCGTGAGAATTCGAAAATTATCAAGGATTCCGAGACTGAAGTGTACCGTCTGAAGAAGTCGATGTAAGGGCTTCTTCACGCTTGTTCAAGTAGTACGCTACAGGTTCAGCAACAACATCCTGTGGCTGTACCACAATCAAAAGTTAAGCTCCCGGAGTTGAAACTGCCCACCTTCTCTGGAAAGATTTCGGAATGTGTTACCTTTCGAGATACGTACGGAAATCTGATCCACAATGATACAGGCTTGTCCGACATGGATAAATTCACTTACCTGCGGACAACACTCTTCGGCGATGCCCTACAGGAGATCGCATCGATCGATATTTCTGCCGTCAACTACCCAATTGCGTGGAAAGCCTTGGAGAACGCTTATGAGAATAAGAAGTTGTTGGTGATGAATCACTTGGATTCGTTATTCGCTCTTGAACCGCTTCGTCAGGAGAATTTCGAGTCATTAAGCAAACTCGTCAATGGGTTTGAGAAAAATCAGTAGATGTTGGTGAAAATTGGTGAAAACTCAGAAGGTTGGAGCACGTTGCTGCAGTACATGGTCTGCAAACGGCTGCATCCCACAACCCTACGGCATTGGGAGTCACACTATAACTCTAACGAGGTCCCAAAGTATGCAGATTTAATAGAGTTTTTGAAAGGTCACTGTTCGATGTTGCAGTCTATCCCAGCTGGAAAGCAATTTCAGGCTGAACCGAGAAAAAATGTCCGTTCTTCTACTAGTCATGCAGGAATCCAGTCTTCAGGATGCTGTCCATTCTGCGGAGAAGCTGCGCACTTTGCGTTTAAGTGTACCAAATTTTCAAAAATGAGAATTTCGGAAAATTTCGACCACCGAATTCACAAAACATACCGGGATCGTTTCAAGGGAGTCAGTCAACTAAGAAACCACATGGACAGAACACGCAACCACCACATGCTAAGCCAACATCAAACGGTCACTCAACCAACGCTCAGACAACACAACAAAATCACTCAGGAACACCTTCAAACTCCGCCACAAATTCAAGTGATTCTCATTCACACACTACCGCCACAGATACTCCCAGTACAAGCTACCACTCTGTTCCATTTGTAACCACCCAACATGTACCACACACTGTTTTGCTCTCTACTGCTGTCGTCAGTCTATATGATCAATATGGCAATTCATTACTCGCTCGCGCATTGCTAGACTCTGGATCTCAGCGGTGCTATATTTCTGAAAATGTTTCCCAGAAGCTCAAGTTCAAAAGAACTCGTGAGCATCTACCAATTGTTGGTATCGGTGGGTCTCGTACTGCTTCTACTCAAGCCGTTTTTGCCGACGTGCATTCTCTTGTCACTAATTACGTGACAAATTTGAAGTTCCATGTATTGCCGCGTGTAACCGTTGATCTGCCCGCACGGGGCATCGACATTCGATCGTGGAATATACCAAAGGAGATTATGCTAGCGGATCCAACATTTCATGAGTCCGGATCAGTTGACCTGATCATTGGATCTGAAATCTACCTAGAATTGATGATTGCTGAGCGCCAGATCAAGCTTGGGGAAACTGGTCCAACATTGCAGAACACACTCTTCGGTTAGATTGTTTCCGGAGGCATTCCGGAAGAATCAACCTCACTCACAACGGTATCGTCATGCGCTACTGAAAACATAGAAGAAGGATTGGCACGCTTCTTAGAGTTAGAGTCGTATCGTACTACCAGCACTCTATCGCTGGAAGAATCAGCTTGCGAGCAACATTTCGAGAGGACGACAATACGAGATTGGAGTGGACCTTGATGCAGATCCCAAGGTGAAAAATATGTACACAGAGTTCATTGAAGAATATCTACGGATGCAACACATGCGAGAGATTTTTCCACGGGAATTAAGCACGTTTCCAGTTGCCTACTTTCTACCGCACCATGCAGTAATTAAGCCGGACAGCACGACGACCAAATTACGTGTCGTGTTTGACGCATCCTGCGCAACCAGCAGTGCAGCTTCATTAAACGACATCCTAATGGTAGGTCCTGTTGTTCAGGAAGACCTTAACTCAATATCGCTTCGCTTTCGCCTGCGGAGGTATGCAATGACAGCCGATGTTGAGAAGATGTATAGAATGATCAAAACGCATCCTTTGGATCATCCTCTTCACTGCATCGTGTGGAGAAATGATCATAAAAAACCAATCCGTATGTTCGTATTGACCACCGTAACGTACGGTACCTCTTCAGCACCGTATTTGGCAACACGTTGTCTTAAGAAGCTAGCGGAGGAAGAGAAACCAAATTTTCCTGCCGCATTAGAAACCATTATACACGAATTCTATTTTGACGACATGCTGAAGAGTGTTGACAGCGTCGACGAAGGAGTGCAACTATCCAAGGATCTTATTCACGTGCTAGGCACGGCTGGAATGACGCTACGAAAATGGACCTCAAATTCCCGAGAGATTATGGACAGCATTCCACCATATCTAAGGGATGACCGCTCGTCGTTAAATCTCGACCCAACGAATTCTATCGTTAAGACACTCGGACTGAAATGGCAGCCTCGATCGGATGTGTTTAGATTCACTGTACCTCAGTGGAATACAGCTACTGAGATTAACAAGAGGATCATATTGTCTGATTTTGCGAAGCTCTTCGATCCCTTAGGCTTGGTTGGACCTGTATTAGTCCAAGCCAAGGTGTTTCTTCAGGATCTTTGGAGAATAAAATCTTCCTGGAACGAAACCCTTTCCGAAGAACTCCAAAACGATTGGCGAGAATTTTGAGAAGGTTTAGAAGGTTTGCGGCAGGTTGAATTACCTTCGGAAGCGACACTATCTCCGTTGAACTCCATATGTTTTGTGATGCTTCCAAGAAGGCATACGGTGCCTGTATTTATCTTCGGTGCACGTCGTTCGATGGTACAGTCACAGCATCGCTGCTCACAGCGAAATCTAGGGTAGCACCTCTTGAAAACCTGAAAAGAAAACGGAAACAAACTTCCATACCACGATTAGAATTGTCATCCGCACTCACCGGTGCACATCTTTTTGAGAAGGTCGTTCACAGCATTAAGATAACAGCTCGACCATACTTTCGGACTGACTATATGATCGTGAAACGTTGGATCGCTTCTCCACCCTCTCGCTGGAATATGTTCGTGGCCAACAGAGTGTCGGAGATTCAACACATCACTCGTGGAGGAATCTGGAACCATATTGCTGGGTTGGAGAATCCCGCAGACGTGTTATCCCGTGGGATGACGCCTGATCTACTGAAGGAGTATAAGATGTGGTGGCAAGGCCCACTCTGGCTTCAACTTGACAAGACATTATGGCCGACAAGTGCTAAAACTTGCACTCAGGACCTGGATCCCGCTCTACTTGAAGAAAACCTATTGTTTCAGCCCCAGCTCAAGCAATCGAAACCAGCCCAATCTTTGGTCTACGGTCGTCGTTGGACGATTTGATCCGAATAATAGCTCTTATCAGAAGATTCGTTCACAATTGCAAGAACCGTGAAAATCGGAGAGTTGCTTTCATAGGGTGTCAAGAACGAGAAGAAGCTTTGAGACAGTTGTTAATTCTAGCTCAACAGGAAATGTTTCCTGCTGATCTTATTGAGTTGCAGAAACATGGTGAAGTCAAGTCTACATCGAGGATCAACCAACTAACGCCACGTTTGGTCAACGGATTAATCCTGGTTGGCGGCTGGCTCGGGAATGCCAACATTTCAGCCAGTCGAAAACATCCAATTATTCTTGACAATCAGCATCCGTTGACTAATCTCATTGCCGTTGACTACCACCTCAAACATCTCCATGCCGGACAACAACTACTGATTGCCAGCATGCGAGCAAGATATTGGCCAATTGCTGCACTAAACCTTAAACGCATGGTCATTCATCGCTGCGTGAAATTCTTCCGTGCTCGATCAAAGCGTCACGAGCAAATTATGGCGGACTTACCTACCGAACGAGTAACTCCAGCTCCCTCTTCTTGAGGGTGGGCGTGGATTACTGTGGTCCCTTCAACATAAAATACCCGTACAGAAAGGGACCACCTATCAAGTGTTTCGTCGCCGTGTTCGTGTGCCTAGTAGTGAAGGCTGTCCACCTGAAGATCGTTGGAGATCTCACAAGTCAGGCTTTCATCGCAGCTTTGAAAAGATTTATTGCCCGTCGTGGTCGGCCAGAAATAATCATGTGCGATAACGCAACTAACTTTATCGGAGCACGAGCGCGAATTGGATGAACTACGAAAACTATTCAACAATCAAGAATTTGCAAGAACAATAGCTGAAGAGACGGCGCTGAATAACATCTTCTTCAAATTTATCCCGGCGAAGTCTCCGAATTTCGGTGGCCTTTGGGAGGCCACCGTCAAATCGATGAAAACACATCTGAAGCGCACCGTAGGCAGCACGATTCTTTCTTTGGACTAAATGGCAACTTTGGTGGCGCAAATCGAAGCCTGCCTCAACTCGAGGCCATTATCACCCCTATCGAATGACCCGAATGACACGGAAATGTAAACTCCTGGTCACTTCCTGGTGGGAAGGCCACTCACGGAATTATCAGAACCATCGCTTCAAGACATCAACGAAACCAGGCTGTCGAGATGGCAGCGAGTACAGAATTTTCTCCAACACATCTGGAAACGTTGGTCGACTCAGTATCTTTCAGACCTTCAAACTCGAACAAAATGGACCAGGCAACGGAACAACGTGTTCATCGGAACCATGGTCTTGCTATGTGAGGATAATATACCACCCTCAAGTGGCGCATGGGACGAATCACTGGGATTCTTCCTGGAAAAGATGGAAACATCCGAGTTGTCCAAGTTCGAACAGAGGACGGAGAATACCAACGAGCGATATCCAGAGTTTGTGTCCTTCCAATACGGGACAATTATGTGACTGTAACACAAGTTCACAGAGAGAATTAATTTCTTCTCCATCAAACGCTTTCGGGCGTTGCGGAGGCCTGCGGTTAGTTCCTCGCCGCGGCTGGAGCCGCACACCCGTAGTTTTGATATTCCGCATGCCTCCATCAACATTTTATTCTGAAGCACTACGCCGTACCCAGCTCAACTCAACTCACTTCCTATTAACATTGTTGTTGATGCGTCAAGTATTCTGTGGGGTTGAGGATGCCCCACGCAAAGTTATGTGTATTGTACCACATTCTATAATTCGTGATTTCAAGCACCATTCCGTTTTATCAGCAGGGTACAACGGATAAGATAAGCTATATCCACCATCGACATTTGCCCAAGGACAACGAGATGAAGTTTCGAGCTGCTGCCGCACTATCATGAAACATACGGTTTGGAAAATCTATCACCATCTCACAGCGGGTCTACAGTAGCGAAACCGCGCTAGCGGAGGCGGACGGCCTCCGCGGACCAGGGAAGTCGTTTGTCATTTGTATTTTACATTTAAAAAATCGCTTCTCATCTCATTTATAGAATCTCCGTCGATGCAAGTCCCATCCGGGACGATGGATGACCGTGCGACGTCGATTCAATGGATAAACAAGCAATGCTGAAGGATAGACGTGCGATGTTGAAGGATGTTACGTAAAACCCACATAGGCCGAATGAGCAACAACAAGAAGCCAAATGAGGACTACACTTGTTGCACACAAGTTGCAGCATAAAACCTATTGCATATACGTTTGTTATGATTTGTATGTTAGGAGATATATGACGTTCTTTTGTTTAGTTATCGATGTTTATAGATGTAGATTGAAACTAGATATTTCAAGGCGGCCGGTATGTTCACGCCGGTCACAAGTTTAGGGAATTTTAAAGCTTTCCATTTAATGAATGCATGCCCCCACTGTAATCGATCAGTGAGTGACCCGAGTAGATGACCAAATAGATAGAAGATGTGACTGTTCTCCTTCTACAAATGCTATTCTCATCCCGTACCACACCGATCCCTTCACGATCTTTGCCATGGGCGAGAGATAGGATGCCGATAGTGAAAAACATCGCATCCAGTTAGGATGATATCTAGGAGTGTACAACAAATTAGTGCGAAATACATCCTCGTTAAGGTCGGACCGTTTTTTTTTTTATACGTCGCGTGTTTGTTGCAAATATAGTTTTTTCATTCCACCGTCAGTTTTCCTTTTTGTTGATTTACTGTGCGCGTTATCCGACGACTTATGTCTCAGTGTTTAAGTCCCGATCGAACAATAGCCAAGACTCCTAACTTTTCCTCGAACATGACCCAGCTTTTGCACAATGGTACTTCCCACCATTTTGACAACTTTTGGCCAATCTTTTTTAAATTGTTGGATGTCGTCCGCTGGTTTTATGAATTTTCAAAGCTTTGCTTTGGTTAAAGCCCAAAAAGTCTCGATTGGCCGTGCCTCCGGGCAGTTTGGCAGAGTCATGTCTTTCAGCACGAAACATACATTTTGACTTTTGTACCATTCTAAAGTGTCCTTTGCGTAATGACATAACGCCAAATCAAGCCAAAACACTTCTTGACCTTCGTGCTGTCGGCAATAATCGCTTCTGGAGACATTCCTCTAAGTATTTCTGAGTATTCATCGTCTCCGTTGTGATGTACGGACTAGATGTTTCACCACAATCGCATATTGCCTGCCAAACCATAACCTTCTTATCGAATTTTTCGGTGAAAATTGCCTTGTCAGTTTCGGGGATGCCTTTGTCTTTGCTTATAGTATAGAATTGAGGTCCGGGAAGCGTTTTGTAGTCTAGTTTCACATACGTTTCATCGTCCATTATTATACACCCAGAATTTCTACACAATGACGAATCGTAGAGTTTGCGGGCCCGTGGTTTCAAGGACGCGGCCTGTTTTGGGTTCCTTTTGGGTTTTTTTCTGCTTTCGGTATGTTTTTATCCCAAGTCTTTCTTTAGCACGCATGACGTTACTCGACGAGGTCCCTAGTTTTTTCGCAACATCCCAAACGGAAGTCGCTGGTTTTCGCTTGTAGGCATCCCTGATCTTTTTATCGATATCCGGACTAACAGGACCGGATTTCCGACCACTATTCGGCGCATTTTCAAACGTACACTGTTCTCTATATTTTTGAATCGCAGATCGTACCGCTCCGACGCTTATACCCTCTTCCTTGGCCAATTTTCTCAAGGAGAGTCCGCTCACAGTGCACCATTTGTGCACGATATTTTTTCGTTGTTCTAGAGTAAGATCGCGCATATTGATAGGTAACACAAAACTGAGCTTTTTTTGATGCTATGTCATTCAAAAATGTGCAAACAAAAGAACACAGCCAAAAAATATTGAAACATTTCATAATATTCACAGTGACAGGTAAAATAAGGTATGCTTATACTTTCTGGAACAGTCGTTTTTGTTTGAACCTTATAAAGATGATTAAACTCGTAAATGTTGATATTATTGCTTAAAAAAGTTGAAAATGGGATTTGAAAGAAATACCATTGATATAAGCATATTTTCCGGACACTGTACGAATATCGTCCTAACGGGTAGAGTTTGAAATTAACGTTTGCACTAAAAAAATGAACAAAAATTGCCGATTTTTCATGGGTTTCCCTTCAATCGCACTGAAAAATGCAGCATCAATCATAGTAACCCATGAGTCAGCATACAAAATTTGACAGCTCTATCAGTCGAACTCGAACCGTGATGGCAAAAACAGTGAAGCAGCTCCGTTCAGAAGTGTGCGCGTTCAAAGAACGGCACCCCACCGCGTCGAAAACGGATATCGTGCGGCACTTTGTGGACGCCGGATACGCCCGTTCCGGCATCTACACCATCTTAGCACTATAAGACAACGATCAGGGCATCGAAAGAAAGCCCGGTTCCGGCCGGATCTGGCGTCGGCCCACTACTCGAAGCGATCGTTGGAGGAGATGGAGCGGCTGAATATCGATGTGGTACCTAAGTCGGCGAACCCGCCCAACGTCCCCCAGCTGCGTCCCATCGAGAATTTCTGGGCGAACCTGAAGCGTAAGATACTCCAACAATTTTGTCGCGAAAACTGAGGAGGAATTGATAAATAAAACGAAGAAAGAACTCAAAAATATTACTACACGCATGTTTTCGTCCGCCATGGTGAATGTTCCGGTTAACTGCCGGAAGACCGCCAGCAGGGGTGTAGAATTGTTTTGCAAGTAAGCTTCAATAATTGCTTCAAATTTATTAGAAGTAATTATCTGTCTTAGCTTTTTTTATCACCATCCGAAAAAAAAAGTCCATTTTTTTCAATGCAAACGTTAATAAAGATGATTGAGCTCGTAAACGTTGGTATTATAGCTTAAGGAAGTTGAAAATGGGATTTAAAAGAAATACCATTGATATTCGCATATTTTTCGGGCGCACCCTGTACGACTATCGACCTACCGGGTAGAGCTTGAAATTATTGCCAGCGCAAAGAAAAATACTGGAAACAGCCAAAACATTATCCGTTTTTGCTATCCCAGCTCATCAAGCACTAACAACTATGTTGCAAATGTGTTCCTGCTTATCATTTAAATACAGTAGGTATGATTGACAATCACGAAAACTCCATTACCACCTCCTAATCACCGTCATCTTCCGGCAGTTCCGATAAATACTATCACCAACTGCCTAATTACTACAAACAGGTGCTAAGTGATGGCTTGGTTAGTAGGTGATTGTGCATTAAGTCACACTTCGTTACCATACTGCTGCCACAGTGATTCACACCTGACGGTATTGTAGTCACGTTTATCTCAAGCGTGTCGCCTTGTCCGGTGGGTGTCGTGGCGCTGTTGTAAATTACTGTGTCAATATTTGCTGATATTTACAATCACATCTTCTATTCTCATCTTTCCAGCGACGGCCCTGCGGTAAACATTTATCAAACATCGTCATTATTTCCTCTAAAGATAGAACACTTATCAGGGGATCAGTCTATAAATTGCTAGTTGCACAATGATTGCATAAACTATTCAAGAAGATACAATTTCGCACCCACATCGTTGTTTTGAGGAAAAAAGGGGGAAATGATCTTATAAGAAACGAGCAATTGCGCTTCCGGGTGATTCACAGCTGTTGGTTGAAATTGTTTCTCGACTCTTTTTTTTCTCTCTTCAAGAAAATTTCGAACACACACTTATCCCACAATTACAGATCATGGATGATGGAATCCATAATTGTGAGGCACTATAACGATAGAAGTCTACAACAGTTCCAAGGTTAGGAATGGCCCCATAATATTTAGGTAACTGTAGTAGCATCTCAGTGTACCATTAAAGAACCAGGAAAACTTTCCAACAGAATAAAGGTGATGACGCAAAACAGCAATTTTCGCTTTCCGACCATCGAAAACCGGTGCAGGAGGGGGGAAATGAATGCATATTTTTTGTTTCTTCGTATAAATCCCAGAAAATCCCCGTGGATTTGCCACAAGCTTTGAATTGTCACCGTTTGTCAAGTTTCAACTCGTTATGACGATGGTTGCTATTTGACCACGAATGCTATGCTGATAGTGAAGCTGACTAGATGAAGCCTAGAGTGGTTCAAAACATTCCTACTAGCTATTTCTGAGCTGGTTGCTCAAGAAATAAATCATACTTGAACCGCCCTATCGACGCATGAATCATGACAGAACAGATTTTTTTCCTTCCTTTTCTGAGCGACAGAAGTTTTCTACCCACAAAGTAAAATCGGAAACTCATGTATGTGTTCAAGCCATGTGATCCTAGCAGATGCAGCAGTTACGAACAGTTTTTCGGAATCATTTTATTTTTTGCCATGGTAGATCCGACAACCGGATGCAATGACTATTTTTAGGAAAAGGAAGGCCTTTTTAAGGACGAACGAACACGCTCGCAGAGATTATTTCGAGTAGTCAGTGTTGTATCCCACGTTGGCGATTGATTGCTGAGATTTTACAAAAGCTTCGGCTTTTTCCCGGATTGGATACTTAGCCAGTTTACAAGGTATTGGTCTAGTCAGTCGATATTCGTTTTATGCATCGACTTGTGTATAGCGAGTGTCCACAAAAAAAAGAAATAGTTTGTAACGACAGTTTTTTATCTGAGCAAAAACGTTCGGAGAGAAATGTCTGTTTAGGTAAATGAATCCCTCCAGAATTATCACACACTTTTTTTCACTATAACAGAACTGTGCGTGCACATAGCAAACCGTTTTAAGGGAACGAATATCGTGAAAAACTACAAGGAACAATCCAATAGGGCTGCAAGAATTGTTGACGTAGAAATCTCCGAGAAAATGCAATGGTTGTTCAGGCTCAGTCAAGGAAATGTCAGTAGTAAAATTGAATTGGTTGTCTTTAAAAGGATGGTGGATAAATTTGCGTTAGAAATTAATATCTTTTATCAGTTTTCTTGGGTGGCCTGACCCTATCATGTGCTAGATCCACACCCAAAATAAAAAGCAAGTTTTTAATGCAATTTCGCATGATTTTGTTCTATTTCTCGTAACGGATCGAAACTTGGAGAAAAAAGTTACAGTTGCTTTGATTGTCGAGGCAATAAGCGTTTCAGCGATGAAGCAAATGTAGCTTGCACACACTTATGCTTTGTTCATACTACAGCGTTGTAACATAATACAAGGCTATCTTGATGACATTTTCCTTGTAAATACTTTTCAAAACGCCCCTGTATTATGTTACAAGCCTGTAGTCTGAACAAGGCATTACATGACTACGTTTGTTTCATAAAACGCACACGGAAGAAACAAAATACCCAAAATTAAGTTCATTTCACCCAACTCTGGATTTTCGTACGGGAAGCCAAATTTGAGGATATGCCATTGTACTTAAATTTGAGTAACTGTACCCAAAGTTTATGGTAGGTGAATTTAACCTAATGCAATAGAAATTGGAAAAACCTAAAAATGAGCACTTTTCCGCACGATTAGTTAGCAAATGTTATAAAACATTTAAAATAAAGTGCTTTTCGCATGATGATAGAACGAAAACATAAATTGTCTTCATAATTATATTGATTTGGTTTATATCTTAATTTCCGCGACTTTTAACAATAACAGCTAGTTTAGTAGCGTAACACATTTATTGTTTTTCGGTTTTTGTATCTGATATACGTCAAATAACAAATGTGTGCAAATGGCTTCCATTTTTACTCAAAAATGAGTTGTCAATGAAGTACTCACCCTTTAAGTAATCTTTACCTAATGTGCAGAATCAAATTTACCAAATTTAGTTCAACAACAGCTACTTAATTTTAAGTTTAAAAATACTCAATTTTAGGTACTTTGTTTCTTCTGTGTGTGGTATTGTCTCACCCATATTGAAAAGTTGTTTACGGTTGAACAAAGACCCAATGGTTGCTTCGACTGTCGAGACACTAAGCACTAAGCACAGTGATAAATTTGGTTCGAGGAATCTGTGTGCTGCCATCCGCTTGCACACACTCTTCTTTCCTCTGTTCGGGACATAAACCACTGCGACCAGTAATTAGATCTATTGTAGTATATCCCGTAACCTTTGTTCAGCGCATGTCGATTTACCTCATAACTATTGAGAAATAATAAAGTATTCGGTGTTGTTACAGTTGTCATTGTTTGTTCTTTTTAGCAATGAATCGAATTTTATTAAAAGTTTCCGCTATTTAAACCCTTAGAGGAGTGAGAGCACTCTTCAAAGGCGCGCCCCTTTATCAGTCAAAATCAGATTCATTGCCAAAAAAACAAACTATGACTCCGATACTGACCATGCATCAGAACCCTATTTATAACCAATTCAAACTATAGAACATCAAATAGACAATGAAAATTCACACAAATGAAGACTAACCACACACTTGCATGGCTTTTTTTTAATTCCATAAAACGCTTTGAAGATCAGGATGGGCAAAATTGCCTTTTCTGAATCATGCGGATTTCTCAGTGGAAAGATTTTGGTATTCTGTATGTTTTTTTTTTTAATAATCATTTATTTGTACAGGATCAATCGAATTAACTTTACAGAGCCAAATTTTCATACTATTATACATCATTTATCTTAAAACTAAAGTTAGGAGGATAGAGCCGATTACTCGCGGTCGTCTCGAGGTTAATAGGAATAACAATTTTAAGGATGGGAAAATTGGGGTGGAAATTTTGAACAAAGCATAAGGAACAATGGTTTTCTTATATCTAGAACTTCAAATTACAATTTTTTAATGAAACGTTTTTAATTTTAAAAAAATCACTCACTCACGCATACACTCAACCACATTCACACACACAACCGCAATCACACACTGGCGCACACATTCCTTAAAAATTCAACCTAAACAAGTAAGTTAATCAAACTACAATCAAAGCTAATGTTAGTCAAAAACACATAAATGAGTTTCATAAACTCCAGATTGCGTGCAGCCAAAATGTCTCGAATCGGTACATTGGGTTGTCTACCTCGAGCCCGAAGGGAACCATAAAGCTCAGATCTGACTCCACGATTCTCAGTATAAAACCAAATAACATGATCTGCGTCCTGGTAACTCTGTCCGCATTCACAGAGATTGCTGTCACTCAGCCCAACACGGTATAAATGAGCGTTCAAAGAATAATGATTAAACATGAGGCGAGACATCACACGGATGAAGTCTCGACCCACATCCAATCCCCTGAACCAACATTTCTTAGACACCTTAGGAGTGATAGAATGTAGCCATCGCAATAAATCTCCTTTATTCCATTTATATTG
Organism: Aedes japonicus; assembly: GCA_034211315.2. Lineage (NCBI taxonomy): Eukaryota > Metazoa > Arthropoda > Insecta > Diptera > Culicidae > Aedes > Aedes japonicus. Next base: position 80,970 of record JASCZW010004547.1, on the reverse strand, counting down.
CCAGCTAACGATTGATATCTGACGGAAAATATAGAAAAATTCGTTGAAAGCGATTTGTCGGTCATAAATATCGCCTTCCATAGCGCCCACCCTTGCAAGCGAGTACTCTTTCTCATTGTCAGGAATCGAACAATGAGAAGGGACCCAAACAATGATGATAATAAAATAACGTGAAGATAGAGCACTTAGAAGACCTCGTATTTTCATAAGAAAATAAGAGGTGTGCCTTACCGGCCTTAATGAGCGAATAGCCTCTATAAAACTGAGACTCCGTGAAAATGAAGTATTGATCCGGTGTAAGCGAGGCAACAGTTTCTAAGGAAAAATGAATTGCTGCCAATTCCGCGACAAAAACAGAACAAGGAGCTTGAAGTTTACGAGCGACGCTATAATTTTCATTGTATACACCAAAGCCAGCGGAGTCCTCTATCAAAGACCCGTCAGTGACAAACATTTTGGTGGAATCAACTAGGCCAAACTTTGCAGTAAATATCACCGGAGCAATCATAGGGCGATGATGCTCTGGGATTCCACGAAGCTCCTGCTTCATGGATAAATCAAAATGAACCGAATTTCCAAAATCGAAGAAGCAAACACGATTGGGAATATTCGGCGACGGACTGACGTTCTGTGTAAGGACAAATGATACGACGTCATGAAGCGAATTTGAGGTTTCATTTCAAGAAGCTTCTCAAAGTTTCCAATCACCTGAGGGTTCATAACCTCACACCTGGTGAGGAGTCGGAGAGATAATTCTGGAAACCGATCCGAGAGTGGCAACATGCCAGCCAGCACTTCAAGACCCATGGTATGATTCGAGTGCATGCAACCTAACGCGATACGAAGACACCGATACTGAATACGTTCCAGTTTGATGATGTGCGACCGAGCCGCTGACTGAAAACAAAAACTACCGTATTCCATAGCTGACAAAATCGTTGTCCGGTACAACGTTAGAAGATCTTGTGGATGAGCTCCCCACCAAGTTCCGGTAATTGTGCAGAGAAAGTTGATCCTTGGCTGACACTTCCGCTTCACATACTCAATGTGGAATCTCCAGGTGCATGTTGAATCGACCAGACCCCAAGATATTTAAATTACATACCTAGAATAAGTTATCGTCTAACCCCAAATTTGAAGCTTCGGTTGTGCTGGGTTGTGCTCTTCTTAGGAACAACTACCAACTCAGTTTCCTCCGTAGTGAATTCGATACCTAGCTCGAGAGCCCAAATAGACAAATTGTCTAAAGTATTCTGTAAGGGTCCTTGCAGATCGACCTTATTGGGTCCCGCGACAGACACTTCGCCGTCATCTGCAAGTTGTCTCAACGTACAATTATCCTTGTCTTTGACATAAACATTATACAAAAGGGGGCTTAAACATGAACCCTGGGGGAGACCCATGTACCCATCGGGAAGCTGTAGAATTTCCATGAGAGAAGCTCATATGTTTCTCTGACAGCAAATTGTACAAAAAATTATTCATTAATGGTGAAAATCCACAAGCGTGGAGTTTATCTGAAAGAACTTCAACAGATACTGAATCAAAAGCCCTTTGATATCCAAGAATACAGAAGCCATTTGCTTTTTTTCAGCAAAAGCTAACTGAATCTCTGTGGACAGCAACGCGAGACAGTCGTTCGTTTCCTTACCACAACGGAAACCATATTGAGTATCTGAAAGCCGGTTGTTCGTCTTAACCCAGTGGTTCAGACGGAAAAGGATAATTTTCTCCAACAACTTCCGAGTACAAGATAACATCGCGATGGGTCGATGGGAGTTGTTGTCAGCCGTGGTCTTTCCAGGTTTCTGAATGTGATCACTACCATGGGGATCTTGAATCACATTTCATCTGTAATCCACCGATATTCGAACAAAGTGTGAGGTCCAATCTACTGCCAATTGATGATGGACCAGTCAAACGTGTAACTTCTCCATTCTCCACTGTCATATTGAAGTTGTCACAGAGGTCATATATCAAGGAAGACCGCTTGTCATCGTACAGTTCTCCCTAGCCTGTATCGTAAGAGTTCAAATCTCCCATGAGCAACCGCCGAGTAGGACCGAACAGATATCTAAAAGTTGTTTTTCGTTTATTGAGGCTCTAGGAGGAATAAATATATTATTATTTATTATTAATAACAGCCAGACATGCGACAACTTCAACTCCTGGAATTGGAGGAAAATTCACTCTATAGTAGGAGTAGCACTTTTTGATCCCCAAAGGTACTCCTCCTTCACGTGAATCCTCACGATCAAGAGGAACAGTATTGATATAATGAAATGGAAGATCGAATTTTGAAGTGCGCCATGTTTTACAAAGAGCGAATGCATCACAACCGGTATTGTGACCTCAAAATTTGTAGAACAGTGATCAAATCTTCGACCTCATTTGGAAAATTATACATCGAAGGAAATGAAGCCTGCAAGGAGGAGCCACTTTATTGTCAATTGCTTCAAGATGTCTTCACAGTGGGTAGCATTGCCAGAGCAATACTTCTAAGAGGGTCAGAGATTTCGAGGTTCTTGGCGATACCGCCGACAACACCATCAAATGTGAACAGCCCAGATGAAGGAGGTGCTTTTGTTCTAAAAATTGGGGCATTCGGCAGATGGAAAGTCATGGGTGTACTACGAAAACCAGGAGGAATTGGATTTTTTCTTTTTGCCACCTTTCCATGAAATGGACAGGCTGATTTGGGGCATCTGTTCAAAAACATTCGGTGGGCGAACGCGTTTTAACTTCCTTGAAGCACCTTCCGGATGACTGAATGATGCCCCCTCTCTTGGCAAATCAAAGCCAGTCTCATCATCTGACAGAGGAGCAAAAGAATTTGTATGGGCATTGGGTGATGGTGTCTTTGCAGCGTTTCGACGAAAGACTGCCTTCGACGTTGTTTCAGAGAACGTTCTTATTTCTCCCCGCGTTGCTTATACGCAGGGCATGACGAGACAGCATGAGGAGGAGGTCCCTTGCAGAAAGGACATTTTGGAGTGCTGTCTGCGAAGGCGCCATTTACATGTTTCTATCCGCAATTCATGCAACGTGCCTTATTGCCGTATTGGGAGGTCGTATGTCCCATCTGTGCAAGCAGATTTGGCAGATCATGACCCGAGGTACAAACAAACGCACAGGTACTCGAAGTTTTCCCAACTCGACGTATTAAGGGAGGGCTGAGTCAGAGAAGGTCCCACGAATCGAGTTTGAAGGGGTAAACATAGTCTCACCACTAATTATCGACACCGCGTCTTGTTCGAAATGCTTGTTGGCACTTGACAAGCCATCCACTCGACTCTAGCTCGGCAATCAGTCAACGGTTGATGATCCGCTCAAACAACTTCGCCATTCAGCTACTTAGCGAGATTGGTCGGAAGGCATCAGGTCCACCGTTGGCCATTGTTCAGTTGTCGAGCTGCTTGTGGAGATTCTCGTCACAAAGTTCTCCCACGACAGCTCCTAAGCTTGTTGGATAGCTTTTCATGCCGCCGCTCTGTTTTCCTGGAATCTTGCTAATGCTTCGGGTTGTTCAGCATCGGATTGCTGTAGTCGAAGAAACCGCAGGCACTTAGCTTCTCGATGAAACTGTCAACGTCCCAGTTGACATCTGGGTGAATGGTTTCGGTGGTGATGCGTTCCTACAACGGCCAGTCAGCCATTTTTGCCGTACCGTCCGCGAGTCAGATCACCCGGGTATAGACACCGGTATCGAGAGGTGAACCTCGCCAAATAAGCTTACTAGTCAGATTTTCGGAGCAGATCGTCACTTTTTTATTTCATTTAATCAATCTATTGGGGGTAGGGGTTATGTCACACCAAGTTTCGACAGACCTTACGCCGCGTTCCCACACTCTGCCCATATTAGGGACGCTGCAGGTGGGATAAACGGTCGTTCCTTGCCACTATCTCCTCCTGTAGCTATCGATTGGCTCTTTAGAAACAAGTACCGTTATCCGAGTAGAAAACTGCCGCTGATCCGTGTCGGCATACAAATCTCCGTGCAGCCATAACACACGACTCCGTAGATAGGCTATGCACTACTACCATGTGCACGGCGTGAACGTTAAGACAGGCAAAAAGGCGATCTTACGCTTAACCTGGCTAAGACCCACCTTAACTTATACTGGTCTAAAATGATCGACGCCAAGGTACATAAAGGGGCGCATGAACCAATCTAGCTTTGCCTCTGAGAGTGGTTCCATAACAGGCGCTTTTGGAAGGGCCTTGAATATCCGAAACCAGGTACAACCTTTGCCACCCATTGAACAAGCGATTTCAAACTCCACGACTTCGAAGCGTTGTCGCATTTCGTTAACCACGGTTTCGCGACGATGATACCAATAAGTGATCAGTACCATCACCGGATGATGTTTAGGGAGAATAGCTGGGAATTTTTGCATGAAATGGAAGGAATTTCGCCGCTCCAATGTGGCCTCCCATTTGCAGGACGCCTCGTTTTTTTTTCCATAAAAGACCTGGTCTTGTAGATTAGGGAACGGTAGGATGCCTTGTGTCTGTGTTGCCGCTTGTCTCTTTCAGCCGGTCTCTCGGGTAGACTTCCATTTGCGCCATCTTCAATAGTAGAATATCCGCTTGCATGAGTTCAGCCTGGGTGAGTATCTCCTTCGGTAGACTATGTACAATGCCGTCAAAGAAGCGGATGACGTATGCGATTGTGCGCTACAGTTTCGACCGTCTGCTGAATCTCGAGTAATCTATCAGAGGTTTAGATTTCCAGTGCGCCTGGAAACATCGAACTTCTTCGTACCCACGATTGGTTGTTCGGGTCATGACTCTTAGGCATCGTGTAAGAACTCGTGTCCTGTGAACCAAGGACGGTTGACTTCAGATTTGGACCACTCTTCCACTTCGTGGCATCGTCAGACACGTTCATCCAGGATCTTACCCATCTCTAATCTTGCAGACCATGCAAGGTCAGGATTTTTCCAACTCTTATGGGCACAAACTTGTAGAATCTTCGGTTAATAGATCGGATCCATGCCATCGTAGAGTCACTCCAGAAAAACCGCTACGGTACAGGAAGCGTATGGTATTCAAGGACAGCCATTAGGAATCGTACTCCCAGAACTTTAGCTTTAGCCTAGGTGTTAAGAGAATGTTTCAGGGGGGCCACTTTACTTTTGGCTCGCACCAGTGCCATCTGGATGCTCCTTTTATGTACTAGTCGGAAGTATACAGCACACGAGCAGACAACATCGCTGGCATCCACGAAAGTATGGACTTGCAGATCAACGAGGTTTGTCGGAAACGGCGAGAAGGTAGATCGGGGTACCCTCAATTATCCTAGCTTCGGAAATGGAGCAGCCAATTGTCACGACTTCTGAAAGATATCTTCGTTGATTAGGCCATCCCAATCCGTTTCCAAAGCCCAGGTTCCTTGTTTGATAACTTTGCCATGGACTAGGAAATGGATCAAAAAGACTCATCACTACCTTGATAACTTCCCGCTTGGTGGGTACGTGGCCTTCCTCCAGGATTTCACATAGAATGAAGTTGAATGAGAAGCTGTCATTCTTTGGGATCCAATTCATCCCACGCAGGGATTCAGAAGCTCCAGCCCGCTCCAACGCTAGGTTTTTTTTTTGGTTCATCGGCAGCCGTTTCCCCAATTTCGCAGATAAGTTTGAGCGGAGCCGGCAGATCTCGAAGCCACCCATCGAATGTACATGGATGACATACTTTACCACTTCAACGGCTCACTCTACGGTCATAAAGCTGTCTAAATAATTGTCCGCGTAGTGTTTTTAATAAAAGCAGAGCCTGTTTCAAGATACTACTTTGCTTTTTCTCCAAGGACTCCTTCCAAGAAACTCTCTTTCATACTGCAATTTCAGCTGCCGTTAGTTTGCTTCTTCCTCCATTATCGCCTTCTTTTCCTCCAAACAACGCAACTCTTCATCCATTTCCTTCTTCTTTAATGATTCTTGAGCTTCTAATTCCTGCTCTTTCCGAATCTCTTCTTCTTCCCCAGTTTCAGCTCGTTCTGCAGACAAACGGCACGGGTACTCTAAGAAGTGCTAGGAACAACTGATCGGGCCTTATTTGATCCTTCATGGAACTGATTTGTTCAGGATTTGGCCACTGACGATCGGAGACTGCGATCTGTCGGAGGGGCGTTTTAATTGTCTTGTCGACGTTGCTCGAAGTTTTGAATAGGAAAGCACAATCGGAGTTTTAAATAGGAAATACTTTACATAGCCATGCAATCTGATGTAACCTTTTCTACCTAAGAAATTCTAAAGGATCGAACGCAGTGATAACGGAAGCGGAACGGTGATGGCAGCGGAAGAGCCTGCTTGTCGGACAGAAATCTGATTAGATCCAAGTTGACTCCAATTGAACATATCGACGTCATTTACGACAGTTGTCAAACATTTCGTTACGATTACGTTTCCATCTATCGATTACAGGATCGTTCCCAATATCGCGATCCTAGATTGTAATTCAAATTGCTTTAATTCCTTGTAATAACAATAGTTTTAAGAATCAGTTAACTGGATTTAGGCACAATTCAAGTAATAGTTATGTAACTGTAACGTATGTATGAAAAATATTAATGCACATTCGATGATCTGGCAACGCAAGCGAAAACAATGGCAATTTTTCATTTATTGAGCGTTTGACGTTTATTCCACTCTCGCGTCACACGTGACATTCGGTTTAGCAACGGCCTGCCGAAAAGCGTCTTGCTCCACGGCGACGGTGTCACTGCAACGGGAAGTGTTGCCGTCGCACCAATCAATTCCGGGATATAACTGATTTCTTACTATCAGATTTTGAGTGGATCGACCTTTCCTGGGAAAAAACTAAGGCCGACGTGACAACGCGAAAAACAACTATAAATCAATTAGATTATCAAATTTAAAACCAAAGAAAAATAAGGTGATTTGATGTTTAAGAGTGCTCAAAATAAATAAATATGTTAAATATTTTGACTGGGCTTGTAATTTATTAGAATTCACATGCCAATTAATTTTAAATTTACAGTCATCTTCTTTTTAAGTAGCAAGCAGGAGTGCTAAGATATTTGTGTTTCGAAAACATAAGCAACATTAAATTATATTACGCATAACGTCATAATCATCAGCCTCGGCTGCGAAAATGTTTCGTTAACCGATTTGAAAATGTACAAAAATGTCATGACTCTGAAATGTAGTACACTTACAAGAACTGCGGGCAATAAACAAATCTATAGCTGTCATCTATTTCAGCATTCATAATCTCATACCATACTAGTAACGAAATGGGCAGGCTTCATAAGCCACGATTCAGAAAAAGCTAGTATGGATACAGCAGATCGTATCATGAAGTCAACAGCTTTTTTTGATTAGTACAAAGGCTCATTGCATTCATTGTGCCGATCGAGAAATCTCTTTGCATTCATAGCGTTGATTGAGTTGTATGATCTAGACACGTCAATCAAATCATTTATCAGATCAGCTGATTTCTTGCTATCTGTTGCCCACGCGCAGAGTTGTGTATGCAGTATTCACAGTCTCAAGCTTCTTTTTTTATCTACCGGCATAAGTCAAGCAAGTTCAACAGCTTATTTGTCAGATGTCAAATGACTTGTGAGTCTTGTTTTTTTTTTTTTCAATCAGAAGTGGTCAATGTTTTTTTTTTCTTCGAGAACAACTCTAAGAATTACTCGCCATTGAACGCTGCCGCGGTCTCTACTGTGGAAACAAATAAAACTCGTAGACTAACGGTTGGTGACACGCTGGGTAATTGCTCGTTTCTTCGAAACCAAAACCATGACGGACCAAACCAATTTACCTCATGCCTCTTTTTTATACCGAGGGGTCTTCTTTATCTTATTCGGTAAACGAGCAGCTTTGAAGCAAAAACATGCAGGAGAAAGCTGAGTTCGATTCCCGCTCCAGTGTTGCGAAAATTTACGGGTTAGTGGTACAATAAGATTGCACTTAATTATACTGTAATAAAATAATGCAGGCATCGATATACAAATTCCAGTATGGTTGTAAACAAAACACACACGAAAACCTTAAAACCAATCGCTTTATTCACATTCATAAATACTGACAACGGCGGCACGCTGCATGTTTGCGATATGCATACAAATAAGCGCAAGTTTACAGAGACAGACGATGCAGGCCGATTGCATTCGTATTACATGCAGCGCCCTACGCCTAACCGCCAGAAATATAGCACTCCAGACTGCATACTAGACAATCATAAATACAAGAAGCATGACTCTCCAAGTCATCTATTTGCATTTATTTTCACACATTATCGCCGCTGGGGTTGACAACGTTTTATCACTGCTTTTCCTAATTGACGCTTTGGAAGGAAAAAAAACCGAACTACCAAACCATTTAGAACGCGTTCATCACCCGTTCATTGTGCGGGCAAGAGAGTCTAATCTATGGACATGTTTTCAGCTAATTACCGCACCTCCGGCGGTTAGTCGCAATGGCCTGGGAACCCCTCTGCCCGCTGGAAGATGTCGCCAATGAGCGCAAATTCGCGAAACGAGATGCAAAATCATCGTGGGGAATGAGAAACAGGCTGCTAGTAAGTAGTACCTATCTATGCTCTGTGTACGCCAGTAGGAAGGAAATTATCAATAAGCGTAAATAAACCGTAATACACTCTGCTGTTCTATATAAAACTCAACGGGTTGCTGGAGGGCTGGAGAACAGAGAGGCGAAATGAGTGGAAGCGGGCCGCGGAGAATTCGATGCAGGTTCAAGAACAAACGCGCAAGAAACACGCGAATGCTCTTCGTTCTGCTGATGACGACGGGTGGACGGGTGGTGGCGACGAACAGGGTCGTAGTGGAGGGTGATAAAGATTGCTCGTTCATGAAGAACGCATACATGACATGTGTGGAAAGTACATAGGCGTTTGGCGAGAGGAGCAAGGAATTGTTCTTTTTACTTGTCCACTCAACTCTGATTTAAGAAAACGAAATATTGGAGTGGCCCATAAATGCCTTAACTTTGTTGCGCCGCCTACAAGTTATTTAATCTGTCAAATTCTATTCCACCGTCGATACCAACTGGGTATTTTACTTGCTTCTGATAAAGATTGTACTCGAAAAAATGCAACACTTTTTTAGTGTATAACTTTTGCGTGGGTAGTAATTTATGAGCTTTGGGTAAACCTAATTTAAAGTGTATTGTTTACATGTGCAAAATTTCGTCACAATCTGTCAATTGGTTATCGAGATGGCTTCCTCGCAGGAAGTGCTTCGACAAAAAAAATCCAGGCCAGTCCCACAGGTGGATCGCGCAACAATTGGAGATCCCGTGTCCCGTGTGGTAAAATTGTTCACGGCGACCCAGATGACCCAGCGGCGATCTGGCAGCGGAAGAAAGCGAAGACGACCGCCCCGTGAACGCAAGGAAGGTGAGAGATTACTTCAAGCGCAATCCGAACCATTCAATCCGGGACGTGGCCAAGAAGCTCAATTCTTCCGTCTGGTTCGTCCAGCAGATAATAAAGCGGGCCAGACTTCATGCCTTCAAGGTAAAGAAAGCACCTATTAGAACCGATAATCAGGATACGGTGACCAAATCCTGTTCCAGGAAGCTGTAGCGCGGGTGGTTGGTGTAGCCGAAATGCATCGTAATAAACGACGAGACGCACATTAAAGAGGACACCAAGGAGACCCCTAGCCTGGAGTTTTTCATCGACAAGTCCCGCCTGGATGTTCTGGAAGAAGAATGTCGACAAATTTGCCAAGCAGTACTCGGTGTGGCAGACGATCTGTGGCTGTGGAAAATTCCGTAAGCCGTACATATCGACCGGCATCATCCAGCCAAAGATATAAAGAATAATGTCTCTAGAAGCACCTGCTGCCTTTCCTCCGGTTTCACGGAAGGTGATACTCTTTTTTACCTGTATCTGGCATCGTGCTATTAGGTAAAACCGGTGATGCAGTGGTACGAAGCCAGCGACGTTGTTTTTGTGCCGCAGGAGCCGATTCGCCAAACTTACCTGTACTTCGCCCAATAGAAAAAATCTGGGCGATTATGAAGGGCTCCGGAGAAACAGGGAAGGTCTTCAAAAACGACAAGGAGTTGAAGAAAGAGTGGATGAAAGTGTGTAAGAAAGAGGGCACAAGTGTTGCACAGGATTTGATGGGTAGCGTTAAGTCCAAGGTGCGAGAATTTAGCCTAGGAGAGAAGGTTGGTTTTCGAGTATAATCTTTAGTACTCACAAACAGATGTCGAGAAGCTCCTTCGATTTTATGGACTGCTTCAAATTTAACTTGTGAAGTAAGAGTCTATTCCACGTAGACTCATTTTTGATAATCTCAGAACCTCCTGGAAAACCTTTAAATTTTATATTTATTGATCGTAGACTTTTTTAACCCTCCACCTCCCCCCTCCCTTCTGAAAAGTCTACGTGGTTTATGAATAACCCCTTATGGCGCATTCACTTCAAATTTAAAATTTCGTGGCAGGAGCACTTTGGTGAAAATATATTATCTTTAGTTAACATTGCTATTACTGCTAGGCATAGAATGCGGATTTTTTTTCGGTGAAAGGACCAGTACTTGATGAGAAATCGGCAAATTTCTGATAATCTTCATCGTAGGAATCTGGTTTAGCCACCATTGTTGTAGTGACGTCAGTCAATTTTGATGGTGAAAACTACACTGAAGTGAAATATCTATCGAAATTCATATGATTTGTCTTATGAAACGTCATGAGACCACTTTATTTTATTTTAATTCATCAATGTGTGCAATTATGATTGTCCACGTCAATCAGAATAATTTTCTTAGCAATTATTATCGATTGAAGATAAACGGCTCATAAATTTCACAACTGTTGAATGGATATAACAATAATAAAGTAATTGTTTAAAATGATAAAAATGATACTTTCGTGCCACATGTTGTTTTGGTTACTCTGACGCTGCTGAGTTCAAAAGATCCCGATTTTCTCGAGTAAAACTAGACGAAGCGAACTATAAATCACCACTGGAAACCATAAATAGGTAAAATCTAATAATAACTAGGTTAGTCAAAAAGTTTTGAAAGCGACATCTATGGAGCAGTGGAAAAACCAAAATTTCTACGCCATTATATGTCATGTTTCATAAGAATGTACTCAAAATTGATTTTGGTCTGTCAATTCATTCATTGTTTACAATTTGAAGTTGACTTGTCAGTGTGTTTTTTAACAATCGAATAAACCGAATAAAATGTCGTGCAGATATTTAATTCATTGTTTTGAAAGGTTTCTTGGCTACTGAGATCTATGCAGAGATGGTGATAGTATCAATGGAGTCTTCTCCTTCATTTCCAACCGTACACCGATGGTATTTGAAGTTTAAGCGTGCCCGTAGATGCATTGTAGACGATCCACCCTCAGGTCATCCAAAAAGAGCCTCAATACCAGAAATCATAACGAAAATACAGGATATGGTTTTGGAATATCTTCAATCGACTCTGCAAAGGATAAAAAAGATATTCAAGACTTGGCTCTACCATCATGATCCTAAATCAAAACAAGAGGCTAAGGAGTGATGTGAACCAGGCACTTTGGCTCCGAAGTGAGTTCGTGTCCAGAAAGCAGCGAAGAAGGTGTTAGCGTCAGTTTTGGAATTTTATTGATAGACTGGTCTCCAAACTGGTGAGACAATCAACTCTGATTATTATTGAGACCTTCTCCTGTAAAATCATTTTTCATCAAGACAATGCACCTGCTCCCATATCTCAAAAAACCATCGCGAAAATCAGTGAATTGGGGTACGCATCCACCCTATTCGTCAGAGATTTAGCTTCCTCTGATTTCTGGCTGTTCACACACCTCAAAAAATTTCTCCGTGGAAAGCATTTTTCATCATACGAAGAGGTTATAGCCGCACATAAAAAATAATGAAATTTAGCAAGCATGTAAAATTTCCCCTCATTTAATTTTAAGCCAAAAAAGAGTAAACAACGAAATTGTTGGCAATCTTTCATATGCCATATAGGGTAGGGAACGGCTTAATCAGGGGACACTATTTTAATCAGTTGTTAGGAAATATGTCTAAAACTCCTACATTTTCCAAATTATTTCACTTTAATGATACGATCATAAGCTCTATCTATCGGGCGTATGATTTGATGCATAAATCATGATTGATTACTGTTGATTACTGTCATTTTGAAGATTTAAAGTACATCATCTAGAAAACCATCAGTTTCTTACCAGCTGAAGAAGTTCCTTAGAATTTTTCCTTTGTGTATTTTGCATTTAATCGCGTGTACCGGAGATCATGTCTTCATCAGTTCTCTCTCACAGCTAGGCTTGTTGCCAGAATGTGATGTTGAATATTGAGTTAAATTTATTACATATTTAGATAATCTGAAAGCACTATTTATTTAATGTTTCTTCCAGTCATTAGAGGTTGATCTATGCTTATGATTATATAGTCCATCATCTGGCACAATCATATGCATTAAAAACAATATGTTTCGGAGCTGTCCAAAAGTGCCCAACGATAAATAAAGCTTCGTTGTTGAGCGACATCTTTGGCATCACTGTTGCTTTTGAGAGAGCCCATGTTTACTCTCTTCTTTGTTAACCATGGATATAGCGCACCGGTATTGTAACGTGAAATCTGCTGTCTCTTGCATTTGTTTGTTTGTAAACGAAGCATCCCGTTTGTCGTCACAGTCATATTGGCTAACGTTTGCGTGAGAGTTAATGAAATAAGAAATACATATTGCCAATCTAAAGATCAATGATAAACTAATAGTTCGGTCGTGTACGTCTGTCTCATAACCTGCTAGTAGACGAGTTTGTGATCGTAGCAATCGACATGTTTTGGTTGATTGTTTTTGAGAGCGTTTGCACCCAATCGTAATCTGGCCTATTTTATTTTGTCTTCTCACACACCCGCGTAATTGCACTCCTACAATATTGATAGTTTATGTACAGATTATGGAGCTGAAGAAACATTTTTTTGATCGGAAATCAACCCGCATGCTTTTAAAAAGTCCATGCAATTGGGAACTTTATTCCAAGGCTATGGCATTTTCTGAGTCTAATGCTCGTTGCCGAAGGTATGTGCCGATAGACCAGAAATAAGCAGAGCGAGTAATGTCCTAATATTGGTAGTTCTAATTATAGATTACATACAGCTTCATCAAATGTCTCAGGTGCTGAATAAACTGCTTAAAACCCGTCCCGTACCCTAACAACGTTTGCAATCATCAGTACAACATGCTAGATTCAGGCGTTATCTGATTTAAACTTACAAGAAATATTCCATTAATTTCAGTCTCATCTAGCATTCCCTTTCTAACAGTGCGTCGTACAGGAGTACTTCGCAGGCCTTCCAGAAAGTCACTACCGTGATGCGACAACAGAGTTGGAAGATCCTTGGACCAAGTATTAATCTTGTGGGCAGTGTTGGTGACTGCCGGAAAAATCGGCGAAAATTATTTATCGATAAATGTATTGGAAAAGGCATAATACGCAGGAACTCAGTGAGTGAACAAGATTAGACGTTTTGTTGATTACTTCATGCCACCATTCAAGTCGAATGCACAACAGCTCTGCTTACTGTGATTCACTCTCCGTTGATTGAGTTGCTATGGAAACACGTCCCAATAGGATCGCTAGATGATAATGTTCGGAGACGAAAGATTTTTTTTATTTATTTTTTTTTCGTCGGCCTATTTCCTCACATGGTGACAATCACCGACGCCAGGGAGGCTACTCCACAACCTGGACCCACCACCTATCGACTCATGACTATGAACCGGGACCAACGGCTTTACTTCCCTTCCGAAGGAAAACGTGACCAAATTTTTCGCCTAAGAAAAACCACCGACATCGAATGGGATTGAACCCAGACCCACTGGGGTGCCAGCCAAGTAGCAGTCACGCTTACCACTGCACCAGCGACGCCAGCCGGAGACGAGAGATGATAGCATTCATTTGAACAGAATCATTCCTCGTCTTTTAGTTCGAATGACAGTGTTGGAAGTTTTGTTGAGTATGTACCCAAAAAATCAGCTTACTCAATTAGATTTTTTTTCCTGTTACTTCCTGTTACGATAAGCCGTGACAATTTTTTTTCAGGACTATTGGCACAATGTGTTATGCACACCTTATTAATTTTATATCACCTCATATGTAAGAACAATCGTTACCAAGATTTCAATTGAAGAGGGTTTAATATCCACATCGTTGATTATCGTTCGTTGAACAAACATTCGCTTATTTTCTATTTCAACAAGAATGCCTTCATTTTTGTTTTATGACATGAGAAAAATCGTCTGTACCGGACAGGTAATCCACTACATGCCGTACCATTACCAACTAAGTAACCTGTGCCATCATTAGTATCTACCAATAACAGAAAATACTGGCCTAATGGAACGCTTCTCACATAATATTGAAATTTGGCATTTAGTTGCTAAATATTTTCCATTTCCCGCTGTAATTACTGACTTCATTTTTGCTTTGAACGAAGTACCACACAATTACCAAGTGATCCGATCGGAAGCTTCACTCAATCGAATCAGGAAACGAAAATGAATCCCCAACAGAAGCCAAAGAAATCAATAAATAGAATTTTGCAAGATGACGTCACTGGTGAACGTGTGGTTCATCCTGGTGAATGGAATTCCGTTTTGACAGGTATTCGTGGTTTGTTTGTTTTTGAACTCAAACGGATGAACTTCCCTGAAATAAACAAACCACGGACATCTGTCAAAAGAAATTCATCCGATTCATTTTGCAAGGTTATGTTAGGTTGGTGTAAAACTCAATTATACAAGCAAGCAGTGATGAACACGCATACAATTGACAGGCGACGAAGTTCGCGCTATGTTCATCCAATGTTTACCTTTGCCCATTAGTTTTCGGTTTTAGAGGTGAAGCAGAACTTCTCATTGCGTTCGTCTATTGAATCAAAGAAGAGCGAATGATTTATGATACGATTGGAACCATCCTTGCTTGTGGGAGACCATACTGAGCGATGAAAGTGATTTTCATTTCCGCTTTCAATTTTTTGACATTCTAGTACAACATTTTAAGGTGGAGCTCACGACAGGTGGAGTAACTACTTGGACAACCAAGGGAATGCGATCGTTGTAGAGCTGAAAAAACGCAATCTCAAGAACGCAGTTAGGTTCTTAGCTAAGTTATAGTCTGACCAGTGATAGCAAATGTATTGTAGTTTGATATATTTGATAGCAAATGTATTGTAGTTTGATATTACACTTTTCACTAAAACCAATTTGAGCACATGCAAAAGTGGAAAAAATCTCACGACATTCTTGTACCGTTTTCTACACAGGACTGAAGCGACTGTCATCCACGAACAACAATCGTGAAGCCGAAAATTTAGTGCTACGTGTGGTGCTAATTTGACAGCTCAATTTTCTTGAAGGCTGTAGGCAGCAAACACAATATACGTGGTGGAAGTTGGCGTTATTTTCGTTAATATGATTCGAAAGTATTGTCTTCCGTGTTGTAATTAGTGCAGTGATTATCACAACGATAGTATTTTTTCATTGTTTATCAGCAAGGTATAATAATGTTTTATCTACATTACTGATACTAGTAGGTTGATAGAAGAAATATCATTAGGAATTATAATCCACTGTGAACCGAGCTTAAAATGTTCAAATCGTCACTAGCGCCACACCAAAAGTAGCAGGCTTCAAGAACTAACGCCTGCTTCCGTCCTCTGGTTTTCTACAGGTGACCAAACATTTCTGCTGCCACCACCCGATGCACAGTGGGCAAGAACTGATGAAAACTAAGAAAAAAATCTGTAACTTTTGTCGCTTGTAACTTTTGTCGCTTTTAATTTTTTGGGGAATGGAACTAGTTTCAATCACCGCACGGATATGGTTGTGGACTTATTTTGGAGCTGATTTTACCCTACTTCCCCTTTTATTCTTGAAGTATTTATAGACATCTTTGCACTGAGAGGCTCAAGATCAAGAAAATAGTGCTCTTCCCATGTGAAATTTCCTGGAAAATCGAATAGAGGTTTTTTCAACCCCCGCACGGCTAGCTTTAGCCCCACTTCCCCTTGTATTCTTGAATAGTTTATAGATATCTTTGCATAGAGAGGCTCAAGATCAACAAACTTGATTTCCAGCCACGCTCAAAAGCGACAAAAGTTACAGATGTTTTCCTTAGTTTTCATCAGTTTTTGACCACTGTGCGATGGTTTAAAACATGTTGCGACATAGGTTCATGTCGCTCATTATTTCGTGGATTGCTGGGTTACTAGTACAGAAATGTGATGATTATTATATAGAATCAAATGATTATAATGGAACAACCCCCAACCAAAGATTACAAAATAAGTTCGTTTTTAGCCAAGCTATCAAATACAGCACTCGCCATTTTCAAGCTGTTTTGGCAGAAATACGGCGACGTTATTTTCTTTCTGTCTTCTATCGCCCGCGTTCGCTTGAACTGTACACATGAACTGTTGGTGGTGTGCCAGCCTCAAATTTCGCTGCAGTTGACTAAACGGAAACCGAACGCCTTAGTTCCAGTTGTGGCTAAAAGGTTGCATGTGAGCAAGACTTTCGTGCATGAATACCAAAACTCGAGCTCGACTATATAACATGTGTAACATAAGTCCTGAGAATACTTTCAGGCGTTTATTTGACAGCATTAACAAACAGACAGATGTCAACCAATGTACTTGTCACGTTCATCTGTGTTCCTACTGAACTGTCAAACTCAAATTGCGCAGTAGTTTCCATTAAAAATGTCGTACAAGCTGGATTTACGAGCATAAGTAGCCAACCTTTTTGGACGGCTTAGTACAAGTGAAATTTTGAGCGTGTTTAAAGACGAGCCAATATCAAAATCAACAATATACCGTTTTTGAAAGATTGTCGTGATGGTAAAGAACCGGAAAATAAAAAGAAAAGTGGTCGCTTAACAAAATTGAGTGCCAGAACAACGAAAAAACTGCAGTCAAGCGCTGAAAACAAGTTTGGCCAAACAACAAGCAAATTAGCACGAAATTTTCAAGTTTCAAACAAGACAGTCCATCTGATTTTGAGAAAACATTACGTAATATATCGGAAACGTCAGCGTGCACCAAAATATACACAGCAACAACTCGAAAAAATACCAAAATGCTGCCGTGCACTTTGTCGCGAGCATTTTGCAAATGGAAAGTGCATAATTTTGGATGATGAATCTTATCTCACGTCACCGTCCAGAACTTGATTCAACATGTTCGCCGTAATATCGAAGATAATGGTCCATTGAGCGTACTCTAAATATATTTTTCAACAATTTATTAATAGAAAAATATATCCTGAAGGGCATTTTAAAATCTGATTGTTTGATTTCAAGTACCAAGCTTTTGCATTTTTCCCAGGACATATGTTACATATGTTACGTTTAAGGTTCAGAAGTCCTCATATCGTGACAAGAAACAGAGTACTATCGCAAAAAGGCGTGCCAAACAGTTGTACAAAACCACACTGCTACGTAATGGATGACGATGTGAAGGCGGACTTCAACCAGATTCCAGGAAACCTATATGTGACTGCCAAGGATAAATGTGATGTTCCCGAGAAGATGTTGAAGTTCGCCAAGAAGTTCTTAATTTGGCAAGCGATTTGTGCTTGCGGTTACACCTTTCGCTACCGCAAGCACCATGAATGGACAGGTGTATTTGCAAGACTGTCTCCAAAAGTGCCTTCTCCCTCTCCTGAAGGCTCACGACGGTCCAACGATCTTCTGGACGGATTTAGCATCATACCACTACAAAAAAAGACGTGCTAGAGTGGTATAAGGCAAATGATGTCGATTTCATGCCGAAATATCTGTACCTCTCAAACACTCCGGAGCTGCACTCAAAAAAAAACACTGGGCCATTATGAAGGATAGAAGGTGCCCCTTCATAATGACCCAGTGTTTAAACCACCTTAAGTGATGAAGAATGTAGAAGAAATTAAAAAAGCATGTGTTAATATGCAAAAAAAACTGTCGATTTTGAGGTTGTGCAAAACTTTATGGCTGGGGTTAAGGCCAAGGTTCACGTATTAGGCTATAAAGGCGAAATAATTAAATGAATGAAGCCATAACTAACTTTATTATTGCTTTTTGCTCCCTCCCTGAAAATTTGCTGATAATAGGGTAAAAACTCGAATTTTAAGAATGAATTTTGTGTGTATGGATTTCAAGCGATGCACCCTTTAAGTGTTACGTAAGGTTAGGAGGAGGGTTATTGATTTATTACTGTCTTGCAACATGTATTAGGGAGGGGGTTGGAATAGTCACAATTTGTGAACGAACCCTCACTGAAAAATGCCTTAAATTTGCAGTGCCTACTCAAGTTACTCTGTCAAATTCTATGCCGCCACTTGTAACCAATTAGCTTCTGATAGTACTCACCACCAGAAGCATGACTCCTTTTAGCATATAGGTACAGGATGCGGCAGAAAATAATGCGAATATGTTCAAACTTCATTATTGGGTTAATTCGTGTAGCTAGTGACTAATTTCTGTCGAATGTGTATTTGTTTATGTTAACTTTCAAGTGCTGCATCCAAACATTCTATTTGTTTTATTGCAAATTCGTCAAAATGTTCGTGAAGACAATATTTGGAAGAAATACATGCGGAGAATCATCAAAGAAGACCTGCATGCATCTTCCAGAGCCAGAGTGAAACGCCACTTGATTACGGATCGGGTCAAGGAACTACGAGTGACTCGTTCCAAGAGATTGCATTCCTTGTTGAAGAAGGAAAAAATGATAATCCTGTTCTTCGATGGATAGCTTTTCAGCATCGATGCTGTGGCCAACACCCGCACGGACCGGTTCATTTCACCGCAGAAAATGGAGAACGTTCCGAAAAAAGTAAAATTCAAATTTCAAACCAAACATCCAGCTGGTGTCATGATGTTTGGCTTGGTGGCGTCCTACAGTTTGAAAATGCCACCTGTTTTCATTGATGCTGGAGATAAAATCAATACCGAAGTCTATATCGGTATTTTAAAGGACCAAGTGCTTTCTTGGGCGAAGGCCAACTTCTTCGAGGACCAAAACATTGTCCTACAGCAGGATGGAGTGCCGGGTCACACGTCCAATCGAAGCCAACAATGGTTGAACGATAACATGAAGTTTTGGCCGAAGGATTTGTGGCCCCTTAGCAGTCCAGATCTTAATCCGTTGGATTATTCGATTTGGGCATATGTTGAAGCGACCCTGCTAAACATCACACCCTAGTGTGAAAACCCTGAAGTCAATGCCGGAGTACTACGTCCGAAAGGCATGCTCTGGCTTCCGGAGTCGACTCGAGGATGTTATTAATAAAAATGCAGGACATTGAATTGTTTAAAAGGACTTTATAAAGATAACTGCACTCGAAAATGTTGATATTATTGCTTGAATTAGTTGAAAATGGGATTTGAAAGAAACAAAACAAATGTTCGCATTATTTTCTGCCGCACCATGTAGATGAAAAACTCTAAAATATATGGCAAAATTCACTTTTTACCTATAGCAGTTCCTCAATTCATTTTGGGGCTGCAAAATGGTGAGTCGACAACTGTGATGGAGCGTGCGTCTTCGCAACATAGCTCTGGTCCTCACAAGTTCCTACCTCATGCTTTCATGGGTCTAGAGATGACAAAGACCGCCAGCTAAGGGTTGCGTATTTAGCTGGTAGTGCAGCCTGGGCACTGTTGTCCTTGTGACTTCAGCTAAATTGAGGAGGTGCGTGCCGAGCGTCTGTCCACCAAGGAGGTCTGTCCATCAGCGGCTGAGTAAGAAACGCTGTATCTCGTCAGCTATACCTTAGAAGGCGATCCCACCAACGCAATGTAGCCAGCGCGGTAAGATAGCATGCTGAAGTCTTACCCTACCACGAAAAATGTAAGTATTCTTTATTTCTTTATACGGTATATAATTTTGGATCATCCATGGAATCAGAAGACATGCAGATAGTACACATGTTATTCTCATTTTATATTATAACATCCCTTCACAATATTTTTTATGCTATTTTCAGCTTCGTATTTATACATCATCGTAAGTTTTAGTCCACCTACCTCCCATGGAGCGAGATAAGGTGCTATAACCTTGGCAATTATTGCCACGCTTTTTGTTCAAATGCCAAAAGTTCACCCACAGGCAAAAGGAGCATAAACTAATCTTTCTAGCATCTATGCTCCCAACGATAAGGTACAAATTATCACACTGTATAACTCAAAATGGAAGCGTTTGGTACGGGAGGTCCACGCTTTCTTCCTTCCCTTGATTCAGAGTAGTAGAGCGATTTTAGATTTTTCTGGAATCGCTCTATTTCTTGGAATCCTCTCTGCGACACTCTATTTTTTGGAATCCTCATGCGGATGACAAGAAAAATGATGTATTCAAGAAACCATAATTTTCCAGGATGCCTTTAAGAATTGGCTGCGTTAGTGTGAGATTAGATTAGATTAGCAGTTCCTCAATTCATTTTGATATTTCCATGAAAGAAGCATCTCACGGAACTCCGGAACATGTTTGTTTTATAATAATTCCACATACTTTCATTGAAATGTACCAACACATCCATTTCTGAAAAAAATTGCTTCTCACTGATGAGTTTCACCTCCATGGATCCACTCGCTTTGGTGTCTTCAATGATAACTCTAGCGCCTTCCAGAAACTTCAGGAATCTTGTTCTGCTTACATTGCTGAGCTGGCAGCAATCAACTTCGCATTGCGGATGATTTCCAACAGATTATACTAGTTGAAACATCCAACACTACTCAATAAAGAGATTTTCAGCCAAATAAAAATAATAGTCCCCTATTGTGCAGTTTTGTTTCATCCAATTTCATACAATGAAACGCCTTTTATTAAAATTGCATTTGAATTTTTTCGAAGAATTTTAAAATGTTTGTCCAGTACTTTACCATGGGCAGCCAGATTTATCACCACGCGGTGTGTTCTTCTTTTTTTTATCTTGGATTCGTCAATACGAAACTGATGATTTTCTAGATGGTGTATTTTAAATCTTCAAAAAGCCAGTAATTAAAGGGTGTCCACAGGTAAATTGCATCACTTTGAATAAGCTGCAACATTTCGCCCTTTGGGTTGATTTCAACGTAATTTTAGGTGAAATGACCTCAGCGTGTATTGTTTACATTGTGAAACGTGTCGTAGTTTCAAAAATGGAGTCGAAGGAACAACATGTGCGCGAGAACACTTCTTTCGCACCGAGCCATCGGAAAGATGTTGAAAATTCACCAGTCTACAGTGTCTCGTGTCATAAAACGTTTCGGGGAACGTTTAACTGTCGGTCGGAAGAGGCGAGTAGAACCGTGGTACGTAAGGATCAGGCGATGGTTCTGCAAGCCTAACTGCTCCGTTCGGGATATCGCGAAAAGCTGCGCTGGAACGTCCGTGCAGAAATGAAAGAAACGAGCTTCGTGACAAGCTGACGTTGACAAAGCATAAAACACGTGCGTGTTAGCTGTACATAATATTGACGACCATGAAACACACGTAAAAGCGGACTTTAAACAAATTTCCGGCAACCAGTATGTGACTGCAAAAGACAAGTTCGATGTTCCAGAGTCTCTCAGGAAACAGCAAGTGTCAAAGTTCTCCAAGAAATCGTGTGGTAAACGGAGCATGCCTTTCATGACAACTTCAACTGTAAATGGTCAAGTATACATGAATGAATGCCTGAAAAAACGACTGCTTCCGTTTTTTCAAAACACACAACGTTCCTACATTTGGCTGAACCTAGCCTCTTGTCACTACTCCAAGGAGGTTCTGGAGTGGTACAAGACAAATGGTGTCAATTTCGTGCCGAAGGATCTTAATCCCCCAAACTCTCCAGAGTTGCAGCCAATTGAAAAATATTGGGCTGCAATGAAGCACGAACTTCGTAAGCATCCTAAAGTTGTCACTACAGAACAGGAAATGTAGAAGTACATTGAATTTTACCCCCTGAATATTTCATGACAATCGGTTGAGAGACTTGTTTTTGAGGACGAGTTCAAAATGATGCAATTCAACTGTGGACACCCTTTAATTAGTAATCAATCATGATTAAACCAAATCGAATCATTAGCCCGGTAGATAGAGTTTTTGTTCGTATCATTAAATGTGGAATAATTTGGGATATGTAAGAGTTTTCGATCTATTTCCCAAGAACTGATGAAAACAGTCACCCCTCATTATGCCGCTCCCTACCCTAGATAAAGAACCGTATTATTTTTTTTTCTAAAATTCTGTTTGAGAAAACGAGGCAAAGTGCTAATTTTTCTTAATAGTGAAATAAAGAAGGTAAATTCAATCATGAAATTCATAATGCTATGTAAGTGAAAGGGCATGATTTGTCCGAAAATGTCTAGCCAAATATTTTGCAAATCAGAAAATATCGATTTCTCAACTTGTTTATTTTTCTGCCCATCCCCCACAGAAAACAACCCGGCACGACACTGTCAGTATTTTATGATCTTCTTTAATACTAAGCCATAACTAGCATACTGCCAGAACGGTTATGGGTTGGTACCTTTGTACCTCGCCGGAAGCGTACCTCGACTCGTCGTCGTCACAAGCGAATGTTCTGTTTTGCAAAACTGTAGCACACACTTTTGATTCCCAACGTCGTATTGCGTAACGTGATACGAGGTGATTTTGGGTGAGGTCAAGCTCGGAAAAAACAACAGCTTGATTTCTTTCAATGATCTCGTGATTTAAACGTTCATACGCATTTACCATACTGCTTTAATGCCATTCACATGTATAGAGTTCGCGAGACCGGGAAGGGGGGGGGGACGCCGAGTTCGAGCAAATCTCCTAGACTAGATCAAACGAAGGGAAGCTGAGATTCAGATGAATGAAACGAAAACGAGTCGATTTGTATTTTTGTTTAA
The DNA here is from genome assembly GCA_034211315.2 of Aedes japonicus. NCBI lineage: Eukaryota > Metazoa > Arthropoda > Insecta > Diptera > Culicidae > Aedes > Aedes japonicus. The sequence continues at coordinate 58,111 of JASCZW010004547.1, read as the reverse complement.
TGATGCTGGGCGCAAATGGATGAGTGAGAAGCACCGCGACCAAACGCATGCAAATAATAAAACAAAAACAACGACTTCTGGCAAGGCAAACTAGAATGGGGAGAGCGAACAAAACAGAATCTTATTAAATCGTGCTTCTGATAGGCAAGGGGACCCTCTCAAGGTTACCCACGGGCAAGATCATTGCAGCATCTTTGCAGTACGTTTGCGGTAGTAAGGCATACGAGGTAAAACTGGTTCTAAGAAGGAAGGAAAAATTCTCAAGATTTATAAGTCAGGATTTGAGACACTTATGTCCTTGAATTATGATCGATTTTTTTTCTGGTCTTCAGTGGATTTCTGTTCGTCACGTGTCGCAATCATTAGCACACATACAAATATGTACAAGTACATACTGCTAGCACGGTTCCGCCATCATCAGCCAGACACGTTATACTCATAGGTGTTCTTCTGGGTGAAGATTGATGAGCAGTAACTAGCCTTAACAAGAATTTAATTGATAAATTTATAGTGTCAGAAACGAGCCGACCCACGTAGGAGTACCTCCACATTATTAGAGGCATACTGACGCATTGGACGGAGTGAAGCGATGAGAAGCAGACATCGTGAGTGTTCGAGTAGGATCGCTAGTAAGAAATCATTAAAATGGAAAGTCGACTCAGCGCCTAATTGGTTGCAATTTATTGCAAAACAAAGTTAAATGATGGGTAAAAGGCGAACATTACAACTATAGCTACACTGAAGAATTTTTTCTATCATTTTTGATTCAATTGAACAGTATTAATTCTACCGACGTTGCGTAACAATTTTCCAAGATTGCTTTGAATAATTTTGCGGAATGGAGTTTGGATTGGACTTCTAGCAAACCGACTGGACCACTGAATGTTGAGATTTTTGACGTAGGACTACGTCTTTGTTTTCAATACTGGGGTACAGTTTAAACAAATATCTATTGCGACCGTCACGAAATGTGGTCAGGTTTTGAGCGTTAATATCTCAGTCGTTTCTCGACAGATTTACTAAATTTTTGCACCAATCGATCGAAAATATTTCTACGCATCGATTCTTATAATGAAAACTATTGATTTTCAACACCAAACTATTTAAAATAACGCAAAGATAAGGTGGTGTCATATAATGTCGATTTTTCAGAGTAAATTTACCAAATACACTGTACTTCCTAGCACAGATTTCATATTTAAGTAACGAACGTCTCCTAGGCAGCGACGAAGGTTATCAAACAAGTACAAGTTATCAAATAAGTTTAGTATTTCGGAAGTCGTGGAGCTGTGCAGTGGCGTAGTAGCGCCACTAAATCCGTTCTTTTCAGGACGACCAAATCAGTTTACTAACTAAAGAGTTTGGTTGAATTTTTCTATTGTGCTGTTTGCAATTCAATTACCGCGTCACGGCTGAACATGACATGCACTAAACGTCGCGTCCCCGATTATATTATCACAAAACGATGAATAACTAACGAACGAAAGTCTAGAAGGGATAATTCGAGCCAAACTGCAACACATCAGAGACCGACCATGTGGTGGAGTTCGCCATTGTTCCTAGTTATGCGTACCGGATTTGTTGCTGTTGGTGGGAAACAAATTAGGCATATTTCTGGTGAGAAAATCATCCGTCTATCGTGCACTAATTCAAACTAATTATTGTGGCGCAATAACAGAAGTTCGTCCCCTTTGATGCAATTTGTATCACATTGCCTTCGTTGGTACCGCCTTCTTTTGTGCAATAGCATCCGACGCCATGACATACCAGCTCTTAGCTGAAATTTTGACTCAGTCTTACAACAGTCGTGGAGCTGTGCAGTGGCTGTTCGCACGCAGTTAGCGGCAGCAAGCACCTTGGATGGTGCACTGGCGAGCAGTCGTTGCCCACACTCCCGCTTCTTTCTACTCAATTTTTGAGTACAATTGTATGCTATCTCTTTTTTCCCTCAAGGATGTGTTACTCAATTTTCGTTAAACTGTGGATCAACTCAATTTTTGATTAGATCCACTTCTTACGAAAATTGAGTAACATTTCCGTGAGAGAAAAAGATATAGCATATAATTGTACTCAAAAATTGAGTAAAGTGAAGCGGGAGTGCATAGAGCCGTTGATACAGTTGGCTTTTGGTGCCGATGCTCCCGTCAACCTCGCTGAGAGAGACATGGCTGCTGAAGCCTACGAGCTGGCGGGAAAAAGCCACCCGAGACCAGACAAACAACCCTAGGGGAATTGCAAACTATTTCTCCCTCGTCAATTAAATCCGTTCTTTTCAGGACGACCAAATCAGTTTATTAACTTAAGAGTTTGTTTAGTTGAATTTTTCTTTTGTCGGTTTGTAGTTCAATTACCGCGTCACGGCTGAAAATAGCATTCATTAAACGCCGCGTCCCGGAGTATATCATTAAACCGTTGAACAGCAATCGAAAGAAATTTTAGAAGGGATATTTCGAGCCGAATTGTGACACATCAATGACTGACTATGTGGTTTAGTTCGTTTTAGCTCCTAGTTATGCATAGCGGATTAGTTGCTGGCAGTGGCTAACAAATTAGGAAAATTTCTGTTAAAAAAATCATCCGCTAGCGTGCACTTATTAAAACTAATTATTGTGGCGCAATAACTGAAGTTCGTCCCCTTTGATGCAATTAGTATCACATTGACTTCGATGAATGAAAATTTGATTCAGTCTTACGGTAGTTGTAGTGCTGTGCAGAGCAAAATGTGCTGTAGCAGCGCAGTAGGCGTGCGACCACACTGGAGGATGCACTGGCGAGCAGTCGTTATCCAGAGAAGTTGGTGCAGTTGGCTGTTTGGGCCGATGCTCCCGTCAACCTCGCTGAGAGAAATAAGGCTGCTTAAGCCTAAGAGTTGATGGAAAAAGCCGCCCGTGACAACAACGGGACAAGAATCATCCCATGTCACCTGCAGATGGCCACCCGCACCGACGAGGAGGTGAACCAAGAATACCAGGAAGAAACCCCAAGTTAAACCGTGAACAATGTTTCTCCCCCTCAACTATATCCTTCCTTTTCAGTACGACCAAATCAGTTTGCTTATTGAAGAGTTTGTTTGGTTGAATATTTCTTTGTGCTGTTTGAAATTTCAGTCATTCGATAGGAATCAAATAATTTTGAGAATGTCCAACTAAAATGTCGGAGCATACATATGGCTACAAAGTATGTGGTTCTACCATCGTAGAAAATACAACTAGGGCCGTATCATTATTAAAACCAAACGGTCCTTTTAGGGCCATCAAATGCAATCTAAAGAGCTAACAATATAATTTTCTTACATATTCACCTCCCAATGCTGTTCTATCGTTCAGTTAGCACTATTTCGACCCAGACGTCTATCGGCAATAATAGACTTTGAATTCCCAAACAGACCACAATCATCTACAGCGCAATAAGGATAATGATTTTCAGGTGGTCGCTCATATCAACACAATATGCTCTTATGGTGCATTCTCGCTTCACCATCTCGGAAGGCAAACAGTGAAGCATTTTAACCCGACACTGTCGTTTCCTCCAAAGCAATAAGCATTATGAACAGCTTCGTAAATGACATTTCCGAGCGGACTGAAAGCGTAGCTGCCCGAATAACTTAAATCAATTGGCAGATGACCCTGACGTCTCTGGAAATTCAAACCGCCTTTTGATCATGCTGTAGAGAGAGCTAGCCAAACACGAGGTTTTAGAGCGAACCGAAGCCATGATCAAGTAAACCAGCTTCATGGCGAAATGAGGCGGTGTTAGTAGCTGTTCCCTCGAACCCAAAATGGCCCTTTTCAGGGCCAACAAAACAACTGGAAAAGAAAGTTAACATGTGTTTGGAAATGCTGAAAGCTGGGTTTTGGGGTGGTTGATTGAAGTGTTTTAGCCCATTGGGTTCTTCAGCTTTGTTTAATTTTATGTTTTTGATGTGTTTAAAGTGTTTATGTTTTACATGAAATTTTCAGTTCAGCCTTTGGGGCATTGTTTGTTAAAATTTGATAACCTATGTATGAATTTAGATACCAAGACAGGCTATGTCAAATATTTAAGGTTGTAGTGCGAAATTTTTAGTGTACGGGAATTCGATTTCGAACGAAACAAATTTCAGCCACTCTTTAAACAATCAAGCGATCTAGATTGCACATTGCTTCGTAGTCCTACGTCAACTTTGCGTACAACCCCATTGGGCTGTCCCTTCTAGTTTTTTCTATTCATTTTTTACTAGGCTCAAGCGCCAGAGAGCATAACGAAGCCGAGATCATATTGTAAAGGGAAGAACGGTCAAAAATTGATCGAAAATGATTAAGCGTTCACTGATTAGTTTATTATGTAAGTGGTCAATCTATATTGCTTCTGGTGTTCATCGTCTACAAAACACTGGAAAATTTATACTGTAATTGTTATGACTGTATTATCCGTACGTTGAGTAACGATTATGATGTAGAAGGAGATGTTCGCTCATCACCATGAGGCACCAAACGTGGACAGTAATGCTTGCTAGAATAAAAGAAATGAAAAGAAAGTGTCGAAAGTTCCGTCAGTGTACGGCAGGTTGTGAAAATTAAATAGAGGTATTGAAAATTGAGCGGTACTCGAACCAAGGACGTTACTTCTGCCATACATCTCCAATGCGGGATCGCTCAATTTTCAATACTTCTATTCAATTCTCAAAACACTGACGGAACGTTCGACACTTTCTCTTCATATCTTTTATTCTAGCAAGCATTACTGTCCACTCTTGGTGCCTCATGGTGATGAGCGAACATCTCCTTCTAAATCACTGGAAAATTATTTGCTTAGGCTTCCGATGTTGCAGATGCGAGCAGTCGGGCTTTACGTTTCACACTGTCCATCAAGTTTTGTAGCGCTGTTATATCAACCTTATTTGATGATGAACGCCAATTTGCCTTGAACTGTTTTGCACTGCCAACTGTTTTTTTTTATTCCTCTTTACGATTGCCCAATATGTTTCAATTGGAGGCAGTTCCGGCGAGTTTGGAGGGTTATTCTCCTTGGGTACGATTTGCACACTATTGGTTTACCATTCGTGAGCCATTTTTCTGTAGTGGCAAGCAGCGATGTCTGGCTAAAACAGCACGAAACAACTATTTTTCTTCAAGCATTTCTTTACATAATTATCTTGGTTGACTGTTCCAGTTGTAACGAAATTATATGTTGACAGTTCGGCTCGTTTTTTTTTTTTTTGGTTTTTGCACTGTTGTGTGGATATTTCCCCATTTGTGTCCGATACCTCTGATCAAAAGGTTGGGGTTGCCTTTGAAAATGTTGGCCACTATTCTTCCGGTCGCAGCTACTTCCTGGTTTTGGGTTTCTCCTGATCCCGGCTTTCTGGTTGACGTCAGACGTTATCCAAAAACTGTTATAATATTCGCCACGGTTGATTTGGCAATATTAAGTGATTTGGCCAAGTCGGCGTGTGAATAATTTGGATTTTGCTCATACGCGTGCAAACTTTTGATACACTGAACCCAAACATCCTCCTTTTTTCGAATGAATCCTCCGTCGGTTGATATCGAAACATTGAAATCGCATATTCGAAAGATAGATGCAGGCGGAGAACGATTTTCTAGAAACCAGATGATTATCCTTCTAATGTTGAACAACCTCCCGTTCAAATTTGGATGCACGCTGTATGAGAAATCGGCATCTCAAAGTGGAATGCGTATTGCATTGGAAAAGCCATATAACTCAAATTATTTGAAATGAGGATGACAAACATTCTATTTTACATCATTCGGTATAAACCTATCAATCGCTATTAGAACTGGTACCATAACGAATAAAGGAGCGAAACCCGCTCGCTTCTACGGGGTTCGTAAAAGAATGCAATCGGCAGTTAACACAGTTTCCAAATGGGCTGATGACCACGGTTTTACCCTTTCACCTGAAAAATCCCAACTTTTACACCTTAGTTACAATAGAAAAAAAGATGAGCAAACTACCAGATATTACCCTAAATCAGTCCACCATCAAATCTAAACCTTCCCTCAAAATTCTTGGCGTCTATCTCGACCAGAAGCTTGCCTTTAGTCACCATGCAGAAGCTGTGCGTAAAACCACCGAAAAGCATCTACGTCTGATTAAAACAATTGGGTCTAGAATACCAAGTGCACATAGAGCCACCATCATTCGCGTGATAAATGGCTGGCTTCTACCCAAAATGTTTTACGGCGCTGGCCTATTTAGCAGCGGTGGTGATCAGGTGAAAAAAAACTTCGGCCCATGTACAACAGAGCTTTTCGCTACGCCTCAGGAGTTTTCGTCACTAGTCCCATCTCTGCTATCATAGCCGAATGCGGTCAATTGCCATTCGAGCATTACCTAGCGACCTGCATGGTGACTTAAGCTATCCGTTGGCTCAGTCATAACGGTCGAGATCAAGTCCCTCTCGTAAGAAGAGCTGCCACCCTTTTTAATTTCTTAACCAACCACGAAATTCCTCCACAATTCCCCGTTTCAGTTCTGCTTTACCATTACATTGCTCCATTTTCAGTGCCGAAGCTAACCCTAATGAAAGCTTGTCTCCTCATTCCACCCCTGATTGACTGTCCCTCTGTTGTCTTCACTGACTCGGCAAAGTTGTCTACAGGAAATGAATTCCTCATCCTTGAGGTATTCCTGGCTTCAGCTGACCGACGAACTAGCATCGGCCAACAGGATCGTCTTCTGCTGGTGCCAGGCCATTGTGGCATCCGTGGCAACGAGGAAGCGGACCGGTTGGCTGGTATTGGTCGCGAGCTGAACCCAGAGGATGTCCCCATTCTATCCCAAGACGCTGTAAGATGGATCAGGGAAAGGATTCGTGAAAGTTGGAGCCTCTCATGGTTCCAGAACAGACAGCGTGCCTTGAGGAAACATAAAGAATCAACCCTTCCCTGGCCGTATAACAAGATCCCAATTAACCGTCGCAAAATCTCCCGCCTACGTGTTGGACACACCCGCCTCACCCATAGCTACTGCCTTGAAAAAATTGACCCCCCAGATTGCACCACTTGTGGTGTTCCCTTTAACCATCCACCACATACTGATCGAATGCCATAGATATAACAACGAACGCTTGAATTTTAATCTGAGTGACACACTAGAGGAGTATTGGCGAAGGAAACAAGACTGATCGACCAAATTTGTATTTTGAGTATTGGAGAAGGAAACAAGACTGTTCGACCAAATTTGAAAAACTCCGGTATGGGACGAATTACCAAACGGTTAAAATCCAAAAAAAAAAAAAATTAACAGGGTCACGGAAAGATATTTCCAGACTACTCCAATTTTTTATCCCGTTGCATTCTTTGCCTAACGATTGAGTAAGCTCAACGAGAAATAATTCTACGTCGTTGAATTGTGTTAAATTAGTCATAAATCGCTAATGATCTACACAGTTTTGAGACAAACATCATATCAAATTTGGTTGATTGTCATTCAAACATGGATGATCGTCATACGGGTCTAACCATGAGACAATCATCCCATTTTCAAATGCTTTTCGTTAAAGGGTGCAATCAAATTACTTTTCAAGACGATCCTGGGATGATGTTTGGGTTCAGTGTACGCTGCTTTTCTTGCTTCAACACCATTTTGACAACAGAATAGAAAATGGCAAAAACAAAATAGACTCAAACTCCGCACGCATACACCTACAAAATGAGGGGTGTTCGAATTGTTTAAATGCACGATTAAAAAACCTACGTCATATTTGAATCGACCAAGTTTTGACCGTTCCATACTTTGTATATAATATATATTTTGTTTTTGCTTTAAAAAAAACCCCGATAAGCTTGAGGAATCGAAGTAGGCGCGATTTATTCAACGTTAGGGATAACAATTTTGTAATAGGATGTGGAAGGGTATTATTTTTGTAGATTGCAGCCATTACAGAGCTTGGTGTTGATAGTGGGCATAGTGGAGATAATCTGTAATGGAACGTGAAGGAAGATTTGGAAGATAACGACAAGACGAGGACGGTTGATCAAAAGGGTATTACGAAAAGACAGGGAATTAGTGGCAGAACAGATACAACAATCAGACTTCAACGTCAACTCTCTTTATAAACCATTAGATTATATTTATGTACTCTAAATCGAGACCCATTAACACGTCTCTAGCAGCCTTAGGTTGTTCTCTTCGTAGCCGCTGAGTTTTGATCAGCTGAGATCTGGCCTTCAGATGCTCGTTGCATTTCCACACGACAAGGACGATATCCTGGTAGTCCCTGCCGCAAACACAGAGCTTGCAGTCCGAAAGTTCAACTCGGAAAGTATGTGTATTCAGTGATTGGATATATGGCGACACAAAACACGAATAAAGTCCATCCCTTTATACCTTGGATACTTGGGGAAGAATTAAATCCAACCATTTACCCAATTCCCCATCTCTCCAAAGTCTCTTGACGAGCCAATGAGAAAAAATCAATGAAGGTGATTTGACGCTCGTAAACATCGCCTTTATGGCGCCCAACTTGCCCAGTGAGTGCGCCTTCTAATTGCCTGAAATCGAGCAATCTGAAGGGACCCAAGCCATAGGTAATAGTGTAACAGAAGATCAACAGCACTCAAACTTCTACGTATTCCATATAGGAAACACGTTGAGTGCTTGACCAACTTCATTTACCGAACAGCCTCCAGAGAGCCCGAACCAAACTGCCAGAGAAAATGAAGTAAAGCCTAAGTGGAAGAACAGCTATGTGTTCTAGAGTTCAGCAACATATACAGAACATGGTGTATAAAACACCAAAACCACTGGAATTATCTGTTTCTGGCCCATCTGTGAACAACTTGATCCTCGCTGACGTGCCCAAATCTACTAGAAAATATTGGATTAGGTTGAGATATCTGTAGTAACTTAAGCTAAAAATTTTACCAATGAATTTAAAAAAAGAGTAATATGTTCATAGATCGAATTTTACGAAATGTTTGAAAATAGTATTACTATGCATATGTACTGACTTTTCGAATTTAAAAAAAAAACAGTAGTGCTCAAAAGTTGTGTCTCCTCCAAAAAAGGCACCATGCTAAATTTGAGCCCATACGGATTTCGTAAAGTAAGGGGAAGTAAGATTCAAACATAAAATTCTTGAAACCCTTAGCACTTTCATACAAAGTAGGACACCCAACACAAGGAATAACATTTCTCTAACGTGATGGTGATGCTACTTTCCGCAACAATGCTAAGAGTTTTGAGAAATTTAGGTTTGAATATTACTTCTCCTCTTTCTTTAAAAAATCAGATACGTCTGTTTGAAAATGTACTCGAGAATTGTTGACATATTTAAGCAGTTTTAGACGGAATGGCACCGCTTGGAAAAGAGTTCATGCCATTCTGGTGTAAATGATGCATTCGTAGAGTCATCAATAACAGACAACGGGAGGTTGACTCTATTACTATTTTTCGAGCGACAATTAAAAAACACCAATACCGCGAAGATTATCGTTAGGTTATTCAGCTTACGCTTATATTTTTGGTGGAAAAAATTATGAAAAATTTCAAATCAGAGCTTTAAATGCTTTCCATAATGTAAGTGTTATATCTTGATCTGAATTACATCTCTACTTTCGATATATTTTAATATGTACATAAGGCCCTTCTGGCATATCGATTAATAGCTGTCAAGTTGGGAGCGATCGAAGACAGAAACGAACTAATACTTAAAGACTGAATAAACGAGATAACGGTCGCTTTCGAAGAAGTAAAGTTAAGAGTGAAACAAATTTTATTTCAACGTCGCTTATCACTGCCTATTGTCAGAATTGGGCCTTTTCACATACACAAAAGTAAGATGGATAGCAAAACTGATATTCTTTAAACTGTTCCTTTACCGGTATATCTTTGCGTTACAAAGGGAACTACACATCAATTAGTACGATTTAATGTAATCAGTGTAAAAGTATATTTAAAAAACCGGTATTTCTCTTCATGTGTTGCAATGTCTGCCAGCAATGACCTTAATTTGATGAAATTGATTAAGATCTACGAGGCTATTGACGACAAAGTTTCAAAATCAGTTCATAAAGGGTTCTTGAGTCAACTGCAGTACTTTTCATAGAATTGTGCTTGTTTGACGAAAAGTTGGATATCGCAGATAAACAAAGAATTATGCAAGCCTTACATACATCAAATATATTACGTTTAATTTGTTGTACCCAGAATAATAATTATCTAACAATATTTTGATTTTCAGATACTCAAAAAATTCTACCTAATACATTATCGAAGCAAACGACGTTTCAACACTTGAGCTACACTCATTTGTACAAGGCAGTCATGATACTAAAAATTTGTTCTATTTTCTAAAGATTCTAGGATCCTGATAGGAAACTGATATTACGCAGTGGAATTGCAAAAAAAAATGCCAAAAGACGTATTCAAAGATTGACAATAGTAAACGACAATGCGGAGCGAGGTGTTGCATTAATAAAAACATATAAAGGGCGATACGGTCAAAATTTGGTCAATATCAACTTGACGTATTTCTTTCAATTTTGCATTTAAAAAACCTCTCATTTTGAAGGTGTGTGTGTGTAGAATGTTGCTCCTATTTTGATTTTGGAATTCACTCTCCAGTTGTCAAAATGCCGTCCAAGCAAGAAGAGCAGCGTATCAAAATTTTGCTCGCGCATCGCGAAAATCCGAGCTACTCGCACGCAAAGTTGGCAAAATCGCTAAAAGTTGCCAAATCAACCGTTACCAAATCGCGATGATAAACAAAATACGACGGCCAAAGCGCGATCCCGGAGGCTGTACACGACGATGCTGACGAAGTTTGACTGCGTGGTAATGGACGACGAAACCTACGTCAAAGCCGACTACAAGCAGCTTCCGGGACAGGAGTTTTATACGGCAAAAGGAAGGGGAAAGATAGCAGATATTTTCAAGCACACGAAACTGTCAAAGTTCGCAAAGAAATATCTGGTTTGGCAAACCATCTGTACCTGTGGCTTGAAAAGCAGCATTTTCATAGCTTCCGGGACTGTCAACCAAGAAATTTACGTGAAAGAGTGTTTGAATAAACGTCTGCTGCCTTTCCTGAAGAAACACGGTTGTTCCGTACTGTTTTGGCCGGATTTGGCATCTTGCCATTACGGTAAAAAGGCCATGGAGTGGTACGCCGCCAACAACGTGCAGGTGGTTCCCAAGGACAAGAACCCTCCCAACACGCCAGAGCTCCGCCCAATTGAGAAATACTGGGCTATTGTCAAGCGGAACCTAAAGAAGACCAAAAAAACTGCTAAGGACGAGCAGCAGTTCAAGGCAAACTGGCTTTCTGCGGCGAAGAAGGTGGACAAGGTGGCTGTACAAAATCTGATGGCAGGGGTCAAGCGTAAGGCCCGGCAATTCGGATTTGGAAAAGCGGAAGCCTAACTGAATATTTTTCCTGAATTTTATACTAATTGAACTTGAAAAAGAAATTTAATTTGATTTTTTAAATAAACGATTTCACCGATTTACACGCGTTTTCCCTTGACCAAATTTTGACCGTATCACCCTTTAATTCGAAATTGTCAACGGATGAAGATCAGAAACAGTACGTTTTGCAGTTGGTTGAAGAGTATTGAACAATGTATAAAAGTCCAAAAAAAATCAGATGTTATTTAGGAAATATATGAGATGTAATGTACCAAATGTCACAAAATGTATCAAAACTACCTTTCCACTCCTTCTCGTTACTTGCCTCGTTGCTCCTACACTCAGTAGCAAAAAAATAGCCGAGAAAAAATTTGCTTCCAAAAACCGCGTTGTTCAGCTTTCTGTTACTTTGTCAATTATCAATATTTTTGACTGAAAATTTGACAATTTGATAACCAATGTATAGACCTTATTTGACCAAAATTTCATGTTGATAAAATCTATGAACTTTGAGTAATCATAAAATATGTGAAAAAAGTCATTTTTGGAAATAGCAATTTCAAAAATCCGTACTTCTGTGAAAAATTTAGGTAGTTTATTCAAAATTTCTCCATACCTTATGAAAATACAGAATATAATGTGGACAAAATTTGAACTGTTTTCATACAGTGGTTTGGACTACAGCTGGCGTCAAAGTTGACGTAAAAACATGAGCATTTCCCTTTTTCACCCGATACTGACCTTGCTGAAATATCGGTGCAAAAAAAAAAGCCGAGGTGAATTCATCTTATTAATACATATGGTTTGTTACGCGTGAAATATCCCAAATAACTAGTGTAACTCATAAAAAACTTTGAAAATATGGCATTCAGTATGAATTGGTTTGTAAAAACTACGTATACAGTGTTATACAGTTTTATTAATAAAATTCACCTCGGCTTTTTTCTTTGCACCGATATTTCAGCAAGGTCAGTATCGGGTGAAAAAGGGAAATGCTCATGTTGGTACGTCAACTTTGACGCCAGCTGTGTCCAAACCACTTTATGGAAACAGTTCAAATTTTGTCCACAATTATACTCTCTGTATTTTTATAAGCTATAAAGAAATTTTTAATATGCTACCTAAATTCTTCACAGAAATACGAATTTTTGAAATTGCTATGTCCAAAAACGACTTTTTTCACATATGTTATGATAACTTCAAATCTATAGATTTTATCAACATGAAATTTTGAAGGTCACATAATAGTCTTTTTCTGCAAATAAAAAAGTTAGTTTTCGTATATCCGTGAAAATTGGGACCACCCTAATTTTAATCAACATAAAAAAATGGGCCTTTGTTTCTATTTCAAGTTTCACCACAATTTTTTTTGAAAGTTAAAAATTGACCGATTTAGAGCAACTTTTCCCTCGTCAACTTAGGTGTGTACCATAAAAAAAATGTTTTTCTGTTCTTACTTTTTTATTTCAATTTCCATCGTAAAATTTTGTTCAGACGAGTTGTAGAACTTTCAAAGGCGTGTATTTTGATATACTAATTTTGCCACTAGCTTTCACCAATCAATAGTTATTGAAGTTTTTCTTCTAAAACTATGCCTGATTCAAATGTAATTTTCTCAAGATACAGAAATAACGTAATTCTAGTTTTTACATATGCTGAACAATATAAATTAATCTTCTGAATGACGTCTTTAATTTTTTTTTGTGTTTGCCCCAATCATAAAAATCAACATTTGAAAAGGGCGTATTTTTTTAAGAAAAACTTCAATAACTATTGATTGGTTAAAGCTAGCGGCTAAGTTTGTGCACCAAAGTACGTGTCTTTATAAGTTCTAAAACTCGTTCCGACACAGTTTTACGGTGAGAATTGAAATAAAAAAGTTAGGGCAAAAAAGCTTTTTTTAATGGTACACCCTAAGTTGATGAGGGAAAATTGCTCTAAATCAGTCAACGATACAACTTTGCCGAGAAGTGTAAACGTCTATTTCTGCAAATAAAAAAGTTACGTTTTGTATTTCCGTGAAAATGGGGACCACCCTAATTTTAATTAACATCAAAAAATGGGCCTTAGTAATACAAACCATGTTGTAGAACATTACTTTGCTGTAAAGTTTCAAGTTTAAGCGCTGGGAGCATGTTTCCTCGTAAATTCGTAATCTGGACCATTTGTGGACGATTTCTCAGTGCCTATTTTTTACCCGCTGAATCATTAACGATTGCATTCAGTTTGATTCAGATGAGCAAGATAGATTGAATTACACTCATTTCTTCAAATAATACTTTAAACATAATTTAACATTTAAATGATGATTCAATGATCATCAAAGGCAACATATAAACAAAAAGCGTCACATTAAGCCGTATCTCTGCGAAGATCATTCCTGCTGATTGCATTCACTGAGTCTAATTAATCTCGTTCAGTGTATTCAAATCGCTTGCGATCAGAGGCAACGCATTCATTCAGGTATACCGTAAAGAAGAAAATTTGTTTCGCATGATTCAGTTTTCCTCCTTTATTCTTTCTACAGTTTTCGTTTTCGAGGATTCGCGTGGAATCATTTGAAAGGAAACATCACTCTCTTCGCTATTTTATTAGCAACCGAGGGTAGCAATTTTATACCGGAGGTTCTGAGAGGAGTGAATTAATTTTCCCATGCTTGATCACATTCTTGTGTTGAATCAATAAAACTTTTATTATTGCATAAAAGCATGCAAATAATATTGCTATTGCTTGAGACGAATGATTTACATATAGTTTAAAACCTCTTAAATAAAATAATGATAATAATCCAACAGGTCCAAAACTAAACGTTGATATTTTTAATTAATGTGTTTAATTCAGAATTTGTATCTCTGAATGGGCTATGATGATACGGGAATATTCAAATACGTTGGACATCAAAATAACATTAAATTCTCAATCTTAATAATTTTAAAAATCTTTCGATATAAAGCCGAAATAATTGAGCCAACCTAATTAAACATAACGAATAAAATGTAAAAAATTGCCTACAATGATGAGAAGAGGTGTTACAACACTATTGTATTCAATATGCCGATCAAATTCTGATATTTTTGGATGCATTTTTAAAATTTCTACAAAAAGGATCATCCTTGTGGAACACATATTAAATGTAGACATTGACTTACGATTTTATAAGGCATGTTGCAATATGAATATCATCAATATTCCATTTCAATTCTTTTTTAATATTTTTTTAAAAATATTTTACAAAAAAGAGGACTATCCTAATGGAAAGTAAGTGAACTACCATAATGAAATATCTCATATAATATACTAGAAGCTGCCAACTATGGTTAAGGATATGTTTCAATACTATTGCCATGAATATCTCAACAGTTGAATTAAAATCTCTCAAGTTAAATTCAATTCACTTCCTCAACATAGCAATTGACTTGAGTCCCAAAAAGTCGATTTTTCTTATAAAAAAATAACATTTTTCGAGATAACTCCAGATCTCATTTTTAAAATATTTGGCATAAAAAAATTCGATATCGGAAATTTCCAACACCTGGGAAAAAGTCAATCTTTGACAGTTTTGGGGGTCCACTTAACGAAATCCGATTGAGATCAAATTTTGCGTGGGTTTTTTTTTTCGGGGAGACCAAACTTTTATGCACTACTATTTTATGAAATTCGAAATTTTGCTTCTGATTGGCAACCTAGTACATATGAATAGTAATAAAGGGCGATACGGTCAAAATTTGGTCAATATCAACTTGACGTATTTCTTTCAATTTTGCATTTAAAAACCAGAACACCCCTCATTTTGAAGGTGTGTGTGTGGTAGAATGTTGCTCCTATTCTGATTTTGGAATTCACTCTTCAGTTGTCAAAATGCCGTCCAAGCAAGAAGAGCAGCGTATCAAAATTTTGCTCGCGCATCGCGAAAATCCGAGCTACTCGCACGCAAAGTTGGCAAAATCGCTAAAAGTTGCCAAATCAACCGTTACAAATGTAATTAAAGTGTTTGGGAACGTTTGTCGACAGCCAGGACGTCTGGATCGGGGGAAATCGAAAACCGGAAGCCGCTGAGACGACAAAGAGAGTTGCCGGTAGTTTCAAGCGAAACCCTAACCTATCTCTCCGAGATGCCGCAAATAAGCTGGTGTATCGTCTACAACCGTGCATCGAGCCAAAAAACGAGCCGGACTATCGACTTACAAGAAGGTAGTGACTCCAAATCGCGATGATAAACAAAATACGACGGCCAAAGCGCGATCCCGGAGGCTGTACACGACGATGCTGACGAAGTTTGACTGCGTGGTAATGGACGACGAAACCTACGTCAAAGCCGACTACAAGCAGCTTTCCGGGACAGGAGTTTTATACGGCAAAAAGGAAGGGGAAAGATAGCAGATATTTTCAAGCACACGAAACTGTCCAAAGTTCGCAAAGAAATATCTGGTTTGGCAAGCCATCTGTACCTGTGGCTTGAAAAGCCGCATTTTCATAGCTTCCGGGACTGTCAACCAAGAGATTTACGTGAAAGAGTGTTTGAATAAACGTATGCTGCCTTTCCTGAAGAAACACGGTTGTTCCGTACTGTTTTGGCCGGATTTGGCATCTTGCCATTACGGTAAAAAGGCCATGGAGTGGTACGCCGCCAACAACGTGCAGGTTGTTCCCAAGGAAAAGAACCCCAAAAAAAACACGCCAGAGCTCCGCCCAATTGAGAAATACTGGGCTATTGTCAAGCGGAACCTAAAGAAGACCAAAAACTGCTAAGGACGAGCAGCAGTTCAAGGCAAACTGGCTTTCTGCGGCGAAGAAGGTGGACAAGGTGGCTGTACAAAATCTGATGGCAGGGTCAAGCGTAAGGCCCGGCAATTCGGATTTGGAAAAGCGGAAGCCTAACTGAATATTTTTCCTGAATTTTATACTAATTGAACTAGAAAAAGAAATTTAATTTGATTTTTTAAATAAACGATTTCACCGATTTACACGCGTTTTCCCTTGACCAAATTTTGACCGTATCACCCTTTACTGTTTTCAAACGTTCAGTATGATTTCATCATTTATAATCGAATGTAGTACAGAATGTGTTTAAAATTATACTTATGATTAAAACATTCAGAAAATTTGAGTTTTTGTGTAAGAACTTTGTTTAACATGACGTACGCAAATACCATTAGGATTTTTCGGTGTGATGTTATTTCTGAATGTTTTTTTTCTTAGTGTATCATTTATCAGCAAATCCGGTTAGAACCAGAAACCCTAAAAATCACGTCGAAAAGTGACTCCAAATCAATGAATGATTATTCTCCGCACATCTTCGGAAAACGTAACATCAAACTCGTGCACAACCAAATAGATTCAAAACACGGACAGCAATTATGAATTTTATCAGACGCATTTAAGTTCCTCTCGTTTGATTGCAAGCTAAAGCAAGAGCTGATTAAGGTATTATGTGGCTTAAATTCAAATGAAATATCCCATGAATTTTGCCAAATATCTAGCATTCCATGTAAAGACTGTATTCGATGAAATTTGGACACACAAAATAGGTCACCAAGGGGGTTTTCCTTGCGCCCGATTCTTTTCAAACTTTGTGGAAATAAAGTACTACTAAATGGTTAAGTTTTGCCTTCATGATTGCCCAAAAATTTTCAATTGGGCGAAGTTCCGGAGTGTTTGGAGGGTTGACGTCTTTTTGTACAAAAACTACATTTTTCAACTTACATTATCTTTATACCACTCTAAGACGGGCCGGACATAGTGGCAAGATGCCAAATCCGGCCAAAACAGTGTCGAGCCATCGTGAGATTTCAAGCAGGGCAGAAGTCGTTTTTGGAGGCATTCGTCCTTGTAGATTTGTCCGTTGACGGTCCCAAAGGTGATGAAGGGCTGACTCATTTTGCCACATCCGCAGATCGCTTGCCAGACAAGGAATTTTTTGGCGAATTTCTACAGTTTCTTCCTCCGTACACTCTCCGGAACGGCCAACTTAGAGGTGGCGACGTAGTGTTCCTGTCCTGGCATTTGTTTGGTGTCGGCTTTAATGTAGGTCTCATCGTCCATCACAATGCAGAACGGTTTTGTGAGCCACTCCCTGTACAGTTTTCTTGCACGAGTTTTGGCCACCGAGTTCTGTTTATCGCTCCGGTTCGGTGCCTTCTGGACCTTGTACACATGTAATCCAGAACGTTTCATTGTTTTCTGCACAAAACAAACTGAAACTTTCGCCTTTTTCGCAACATCCCTGATCGAAATGTTGGGATAACGCTTAAATTGGTTGTATACCATCCTGGCCTTCTCCGGATTTGATGTGCCACGGTTTTTGCCACTACCATTTTTCCGCTTGGTTGTCTTACGATCCTTGAACGTTTTGATCACATGAGATACGCTTGAATGTGCCATTCCGAGCTGTTTTCCGATCCATCGATGAGAAGCGATTGGGTTTTCGAAGTGAGTGCCCAAAATTTGTTGGCGCACTATTTCTTCATTCGAAGCCGTCACTGAAATCACTCGACCGATTTTCACGAAACTCATTACACAATTGACACAACACAATGAAATACATTCAGTTAAAATTTCAATAATTCAATCGCTAAAAAGTTACGAACAATTGCGTATGTCCAAATTTCTTCGAATACAGTCTTTACGTGCCTAAAAAACGCAAAAAATGACATGTTTTTATCGAACTGGGAATCATTCCAGGATTTCCAAGGATGGTTCAATTCATATTTGACATCGCTTAGACATACGAGAGAGAAAACTTGGAATTCTGCATCTGACTAATATCTGTCGTTCATTTTTTATGTAGTCTAAAAAACACTCCAAGTTCATGAAAAGGCGCAAAATGCATCGGATAACAATGAGAATAGTGGCAGTAACAAGCCCCTAGCATCACAATACCGGATGCTCTGCCCTGTCGTCACTTCTCGAATAAATTCAGTACCGTATAAAATTGTAGATTATAATTCAAATGCCAACTACCACGATGTCAATCCAATGTCCTATCATCACTCATCAATTCCCTGTGGAGCACAACAAAAAATCGAGCGATGATCGTTACCGTCGTTCGTCACCGCACGTGACATTTGGTCGGCCGAATGTTATTGCCGGCTGGAAATCACCGTGTCAACCAACCAGCCAACAAGTCACCCATGTTTCGCTTCATTCAATAACACTATTTACGACTTTGTCGTGCCTCAGCAAAAATTATGACTGCGAAGCTAAAAATCCTTTATTAGGTGAAGCGATGTGCAAACAGAGCGGAAAAACGACATTCGCGAGTAGTCAATGGGGTAAGATCATATATTCACCATAAATGGCTGAAGGTACATTATTTTCATAAGCCGCCTAAAAATAAATTAAGAACACTTACCTGTGTATGCTATTCGCGTTTCCCAAAACAGCGTCGACGTTGCGATAACAGCTCGACAGATCAGGATCACCTGCTTCCAGCAGCAGAGTCAGCGGTTTTTATGTTCAAACACCTCAAGCAATCACAAATAAACACACAACACTGTATGTATAGCTAAATGAATCACTGCAATGAAAACAACAACCAAAATCATAACAAAAATGGGACATGCTAACGAAACGGAATGAAAAATAATAACACAAAAGCTAAGTTACTGAGACACTCGAAGCCTCAAGAATCGCTCGAGTGAGGTATTCTATGCTTCCAGTTGCGCCAAATGTTTCACTTCATTTATGTTCACGCTGCCATAATCGGTTTAATTTTAGTTTACGTCTCCCGGCGCTGTTCGTCGGTTAGTGAAAAACGAGAAAAAAAATCGTATCATTTGAAGATAGGTCAATCGGTTTCCATTAAATGTACTAATTTTTCCACGTTTCTCTGCACCGATGAATGGCAAACAAATAATTACACCTATTAATGGAACTTTTGTACGGCGACACACTCCAACGACGCCGAACAGTGCCACGCCGCTTGTCACATCTGCTTTACAATCTATGCACATAAATTATCGCTAAGGTTCACTTTCCAACCAACGGCGCGCGTTGTGCAAACAATTCTTCAACCAGAGAAAACATCGATTCTCAATCAGAGCTGCAAATGTACACCGCACTTATTGCCTACATGGTGCCCGACACAAACGATTATGTACCTTTCCCAGCGCACGACACTTCTTTATCGACACCTGACCGAAAGACTTCTGTTCAGTCTTCGCGTAGCAGAGGCCAACCTTATACCGGATAGCCCTCTCAAAATGCAAATTACAACACACCCCACCAAGCAACCGCACGAGCTACACCAGCGTGATGATCGGTAATCACTTTGATTACAATCCAATAAAAACGATCGCGATCCAAAATTGACCCACAAAAAAAATCGACAAACCACTCGCCAAAATCACAAGGGGAAAACAAACCCACCTAACGAACGAACAAACAACCCGCGGAGCAACACGATCGAAACTGAGAAGCCCTGGCCAACACTCGCTGGAATTATATATGCGCGTATGCTCCGCGACGACGACGACGACGACGACGACGAGCAGAGACTTGCGAGAGAACGACGACCACAATCGCAATTATTGGTATCACCTCAGGGAGATACTCCCCATGTGCGATTCTGGATTGTTGTCATAAAGCCGGTCTCGCGAAAACGTGCCCTGGCCGCAACCGCGCGCGCCGGTCTCATTTCCGAAAGAGCGGACTCGAATTCGCTCAACGAGCGCAAGATGATGTGGTTTTTGGCCAAATTGGCACTCATTCTCCAGTCGCCGCTGCTCTAGTTAGCGGCGATGCGCGGAATTATATGTGATGGAATTTTTGCCCGCCACTCTCGCGAATTTAAACGCTACAAAACGCGGCGGGGAACAGCGCACACGTGGTGGGCCGTTGCTAAGGGCTACAGCATTGTGGAAGGGTTAGTTTTATGAATGTAGGTATCACAGTTCGAACAAAACCTGTAAGATTATGAGTTCTTGAATGTAATAAATTTAGCTCTATTATGTTAAATATAAATTTTTCGCGTGATCTTAAATTTAAAGCGCTTAATAAAGTTAACTGTAAATATACTCGTGCTGTCAGTATAAGAGCTGTGAATTAAAAAAATGCTGTAATCTACAGTTTGTTGAGGTTAGAAATTGTGTAGATTTATTTGATTTCTTGAGCGTGTCGTACACTTTTATGTCATCGATTGCAAATATGAGTTCAAGTTTAAAGATTGTAGTGTTTCTCATTGTTTACGATACATCAAATTGAAAATGGCATGCAACCATTAATTATGATGTATGATGTATGATGTATGATATGTAACACCACCCATTGTAGCACGGAAACTATAAGTCCGACAGCAATGGGCTCTCCTCGTTGTTAGACTTGATCAAGCCTTAACAACCACTGGATTATCCTAATCATGCCATTGTATGAAGGGCCAAAGAGGGTTGGGTGGATCGTCAGTTTAACCTATCCACAGGGATATAATGAATCTCCTTCCAACAACAAGATTGAACAATTGGTCAAAAGAGCATGTTATCTAACATGAGGAGGCGAGGAAAAGAGCCCGCCCTCTATTCACAAACTGTTAGCAATGGGGAGTTGGCTTTCCCACTATTCCCATCCAGAGTGCTTCAATTGTGTGCCCTGATGGTCCCTACCATTCCCATGAATTATTTATATAATAGTGTATACATTTATGTAAATGAAAAATACTGCAACCACTCGTAACTATTATATTTTGTGTAAAAAGTGTTGTAAAGTATAAATGTGTAGAGTTCTGTGGTTCGCGCTTAAGCACGTTTTCGTTCGTTTTCGGCGATAGCAGTATTTCACCAAAATCTTGATTTGAGGTATCCTGAAAAAGTTTGTTAATTATATTGAAATTTTAAAAAACTAACATTTATACTTTTTAATTTACTATTGCCATGGTAACTCTTTGCTGATTGATGCTGATTCTATAACAGCAATCCGCTTTTATTTTTGCTCACCTAATAGCAGAGATCGAAATTCTCACTCAGCTGGGTGAAAACCATGCTCTCTCTCAAGCAGGTTCTCGATGAGTAGCGATCCGTTCATATTTTCATCTCTTCTCTTTCGCCGATAATTCATTATCCTCTCTCTTGCATATGCGAAAATATCTCTCTCCAAAATTCAACGAAAATATCTTCTCATGTCACATTTTTCACTGAAAACATGCTACCTAGATCGTATAGATCGTATACGAGGAGCAGAGCTCGAAAATAAGGCCAAGTCGGTGCACACTGGTACCGCCATGCACCATCATTATAGAATGATGATGTCAGAATAAAACAAGCATGAGGACTGGTACATTCTCAGGTGTCAAAAGTAAGTGAAAAATAATTATCGGCATCTAGGATTCACTGAAAACGAAACGATTTCTAGGATTTTTTTCAAAAGGGCGAATCTAACAATGAGAGGCTCTCTCCTCTCTCGCTCTCTTTCATTTATTACAGCGCAATTACAACTATTTTGAGGGATTCTTTGGTACAGATAGAAACACAACAGTGCTGGCTAGCATACAAATAGTTGAATGAAAAACATAACACTGAATGGAATATGAATGAAAGAGAAAGTAATCAAAGAGAGTCTCTCAATCGCAGATTCGCCCTAATGAAAAAAAAAACCCTAGATTTATCAGCTACTCATGCTCTCCGAAAATTTAAAATCGCCTTTGCTTTTCTCGCAAATACTGCTGTGAGCGTATAATAGTCTCTCGCTTATCACATTCTCATCTGTTTCTCCAAGCGGGTGAAAAAGGACGTTTTTCTTCTCAAGTAGGCGAAAATTTCGGTCTCTGCCTAATAGTTACACAGTTTACAGCATTTATGATCTCGGTAAGCTGATCATCATTTTTAATGTGAAATTTTTCGCAAAATTCAAAAACGCCGTCAAAAAAAATTAATGTAGAACAATTTCCGAGATATGTATAAAAGTTGATTTTTTAATAAATGAACAAAAACACATTTACTTAAAATGGAATATCTCCAACGCGTAAGATCTAATTTTCTACGTTTTTTCTTTGGCTTCAAGCTGCATATGCAATATATATATTTTTTGACGTTATTTTGGTATTAGAGTAAATGATCGTGGTTCGAACCATACTCATTGTTTTTCATAATATCTTTGGATTAATCTAAAAAATTCTGCAAAGTTGTATCGATTATCAACAAAATCTCAGTATGTGTGGAATGAATCACTAATTCCGATTCTAGCTCTTTGATCGAAAGAATCTTTTAATGCTTTGATGATTTATAATATAATTTTTAATGATAGTTGTACTTTGATCCTGGTTCGAACCATGTTGATTTTGATTCGAACCTTCCATGATCTTGGTTCGAACTATTGATTTCAAAAATACGTTTTATGAACATTGAGGTACTACAAATATTTGAAACGGACTTTTTGTACTGAATGCAATGGCACCTTTTACATAACTGCCTAGCAGTGTGAAATATACTTGTATATATAATTTATTCTATGGCCAGACTTTTCAAAATACGATTAATTCAGCTATAATTTTCAACTTTTCTTATTCATATTAATCACAAATAAGAATACATTTAGTGGTAAAGAGCAATATATCACATCAATTGACATTGCTGACAGCACGCTGCACACAATGTGAGTAGGATCTGTAGTCCAATGCTTACTTCAATGTTTATTTTTAAGGGGGAAAATTTATTGCAGGCCGAAATAAATGTTGTTGCTCAAATGTGTAAGATGATACAGTATGAAATAAAATATGAAGTATTCGGATAGGGTTTAAAAACGATTATTTATATATTGCACTTCAAGATGGTACAGTAGACAGCATTTCCAAACTAAGCCATTCTAATTCGCTTTTTCGGGGCACGTGTAATCTCTGTGTCAGGAGCAACAAGTTGTTTCAGTTTGATTTTCTTGGTTTCATTCGGGAGCTTTCTTTTCGCAGATACTTTTTTCCTCTCAGTAGCTGCTTCGGTTTCCAGCAGCTTGAGTTTTTCCCGTGTTGACTTGATCCGTCCAGTCTCCAAAGATAACTCTGCTTTAACTTCGCGCATCTTTTTTTCGCGCTTAGCTCGGCCAATCTCATCAGCTTCACGGTCTTCAGCAGTCTTCTGTTCATCCATCTCGCGTTGCTCCATTTCCTTAATAATATCAACGTCAGACATTATTCCATAAGATACCTTTAAACCCTTTCATGGACGAGTGGTTTTGCTCACAACCTTTGGTAGCTGCAAAATATCCGAAGATGTTCGAGGCAAGCGTAGGGACGTTTCGATTTCAACTGGTTCAATGATGTTTAGTTGTTGTTTCATAATGAGAACATTTATCAGTTTCGACGGATCGTTAACCTTCAGATGAATTCGAAGCTTATCAATTGATTCCCGAGCTTTGGACACAAGCTTCCTTGTCTGTTGGCAAACATCATCACTTGTAGGGATGTTTGATGTTGCATTCTCCCAATCGGAATCAAATTCAAACGAACTTTGTTCATATTCCAGTTGAGAACCAAAACATGTCGATGGCACTTCTTCGGATGTTGATCTTTCGTTAATTACGTTGACTGGCTCGATAGATTCGGTCAGCAAACTGGCGGTTGCACAGACTGGCTCCTCGAACCCTGACAAATTGATCATTGGACAATCACTGATCTCGTGTAGGTTGTTATTCTGATCAATTCCCTGGATATCTTCGGCTGGTAGAGGTGGGGCGTTCTCAAATCTCTGCATTTCTAATGATGACTCAGGCGTGTTACATGATGAATTTGTTATACGAGTTTTATCCATGTTTTTGAAGTCAAATGGTTGAAGTCAGGTCGATCGCCATCCATTGACGATGGTTTCTTTTTGAATAACAGCATCATTTGTCTGTTTGAGCAGTTTCACAAATTCAATTTCATTGAACATTTTGTCTGGATTGTTACATTTCCACTTCTGATACAAATCGGTGTATTTTGCTTTCAGTGGGCCAAACACAGCAACGTCAAGAACTTGGAGGATATGTGTCGAATTGGGATACAGCACCACTAACTTTACGTCATTCTCGTAGCACCACCTGTATAACTTTAACGAATGATGACCAGAGTAAAAATCTACTACGAGCACAATTGGACGCTGTGTTCCCATTTCAATCCAACGAGGATTCAAATGTTGCGTGACGAAATAATAAAAAGCGTCACCTTTCATCCATCCGGATACAGTCTGGTTGAATCCAAAGTTTGCACCCACAGACCCAGAAGCAGTTGCAGCAGCAACAAGATTACTATACGATTCTTTAAATGTTATCAGTGGTGGAATATAGCTCCCATCTGCAGAAACAGCGTACGTACATGTGATGTTCTCTTTCGGCTTACCACGCTCAACGTTGTACACAACCTTCGCCCCTTTTCGTGCATAGACTTTCTTTGGCATAGGACTCATAACGAAGTTAGTTTCGTCCACATTCCACCATGGTGCTGGCCGATCTAGGAGATACAACATTTGCCCTTGCTCGAACTGGCTATGAAGGTATTCAAAATATCGCTCAAGTCTTCTCGAAGCGTCTTCCAAGTGCTTCTGGTGTCCGCTTCGAGATTTCAGGATGTCTTCGTAAAAACTTGTTTAGCCATCCCGTCGATGGTATTCCTCCTTTAAAACTGTTGCCTTGGAGGGATGGGAGTTCAGAAGCTGCTTCAAGTATCTCCTTCGTGGTTTTGGGACATCTGGACGCAGCGCATAGAAGAATCCAAGCAGCAAGCTGCTGTTCATGTACATTATTCAAAACTGTGTAATTTCCGAGTCGCTGGGAGTGAATTCCCTTCAGTTTATCGCTTAACGCTGATTTCGGGATATCATACTTTTTGTGGGCCGCATACGCTGACAGTGACCCACTTCTTACTTCTGCCAGAGCCTTTTGTAGTGTCTCTGGGGAGTATTTTACCGGTCTCATTTTATGCGTCTACGTGGGAGGAGAAAATAATATATTGTAAATAAACGTAAACGTCGACCTACCCTTCTTTTTGAACTTTAAACTACAATTCAGTCGATATCACGCGCAAATCTGATCTAGTTCTATGTTTCCGGGCGATTTTCCTGGAGTTTTCCGCGGAGCCTTTGATTCAACTTTCGCATGTTGAGGTTAATTATACGTAAACAAAATGCAGTGCCCCTAGCGGTGATTTGATGAAACCGAAGTTCGAACCACGATCACTGGCAGTTCGAACCTAGATTAATAAAATAACTATAATTATATATTTAGAAATAAGCCACATTAAGGGATTTTTTCTTCAATATAAATGTACCAAAAGTATGAGAAAGGGATACCTAGATGTTTCGAATTGTTTCAATCTTTAGTTCAGTGATTTAAATACTAGATAGACGGTTTAACAAAAAGGTCGAATAAGGACAGCTGGAACCAAATTAACATCTGTTGAAAATGTAGATACCTGAACTAGGTGCAGCAACTTTTGTATTGCAAAATGAAAGGGATATATAGGAAAATGCCAAAAGCTCCATTAAAAATTATGTTGAAGCAAAATTATTCAATATTTAATGATTTATCCGTATTTTTTTTAACTAGTTCGAATAACGATCAGTTTTTGCATGGTTCGAATCAAGATCATTTACTCTAATCATATGTTCAGCATAATTTTTTTTACAAATCTCCACAAAAATCGCAAAAAATTATACATACTTATAAATAGCGTCAAAACTATTACTCCTAGAATATTGCAATGTTCAGAAGATCGGTGTTAAATCTAATTCTGCTGCATTTGATGACAAAATATTTGAAATTTTACAAAAATTACACGCGTTGGAGATATTTCATTCTAAGTAAATGTGTTTTTGTTCATGTATTAAACAATCAACTCTTATCCATACCTTGAAAACTTTTCTTTTTTTAATTTTATTTTTACGGCATTGTTAAATTTTGCATAAATTTCACATTAGAAATATTAGTCGAATTATAAAATTCATCACTTTCGATTTATTTTGTAAACTAGTGTTATTGCTGCCAAATAAGGAAAGGGAAGATTTATTGGAAGCGAGTTAATGACAAATTGGTAAAAAAATTAAGTAATGTTTAAATCATCTGTAAAGTAAAATCAATAAAACGATATTACCAAATATATTGATATTGTGAGTTATGATGAAGCAATGACAAAGATCGAACTG
Source organism: Aedes japonicus (assembly GCA_034211315.2). Taxonomy (NCBI): domain Eukaryota; kingdom Metazoa; phylum Arthropoda; class Insecta; order Diptera; family Culicidae; genus Aedes; species Aedes japonicus. Next base: position 31,661 of record JASCZW010004547.1, on the reverse strand, counting down.
TAAAACCAAACCAAAGCCAAATCAAACCAAGCCAAGGCTGCATGAATTAGATCAGCTAAGAATTGAAAAATACATTCAGTAATAAGTGCAAAAGCCTACCGAAGATTCCGTAATTTTCTGCGTCATGGAATGCAGCTATTTGTATCTTCCGCTGCGATGTTAGATAATTGAAACTCTAAAATTGCGAAAATTCCAACGTGATATAATAAAATAAATTTGACCGCCTGGCAGCCTAGCATAAAAGCAATGTGAAATAAATTTTAAATGAATATGATTACTGCCAAATTACAAAAAAAGAGAAGGAAGTTCTTCGATAACGCTTGTTTCCTAATGATTCTTTATGCCTGTAAAATAGAAAATGAAGGATAATAAACAATGTTAGTTTTTGAATTAATTATTTTGCATAGATATTTTTTATGGTAGAATTGGTCGTATATAATCCTCTCTAAAAAACGTTAAGCCCATCCTACTTTCTCAAATACATAGCGTGAGTTAGGTGTTGGAAAACTTACAGTTCAAGTATTTGATTTGGCAGGCCATATGTGTCGTCTCTACCGCCACTATCAATAAGGATATGTACCAGAAAGAATGCCTGCAAAAGCGGTTGCAGAAGCCACTCTCCAACTCTGTTTCGGCCTGATTTGGCCTCTTGTCCCGATGCAAAATCCGTCCTGGAAGAGCTACAAGAGGTCAAATACACCAAACTGTCCAGAACTTTGCCCAATAGAGAAGTACTGGGCTCTAGTTAAGCGGAAACTCTTCGAAACTAAGCCGAAAGCAAATGGTACCGATGATTTCAAGAGAAAATGGAGAATCGTCACGGCTGGTGTATCTGAGGATACCGTATGGAACCTAATGGCAGGTGTACCACAGAAAGTTCGTGAATTTTTCAGAAATAAGGATTAACATCTTAATCAACTGTTTCTTATGTAGATAAAACTCTACTATTGTGAAATAAACAATCGTTTATGTTGATTTATGTTTAAATTTTTGTTGTTGCTATTATTTTGGCATCTGAGATTTATCGTGGACAGGCTTTATCTCGGCACCTTCCTTAGCTCAGTCGGTAAAAGCGCTGCTATAAAGCAACACCATGCTGGAGGTGACTGGGTTCGATTAATTAAAAACTCTGGAAGTGCATTTAGAACACTAAGTTGAGGAGCATGCAATAAGCTAATTGCGAAAGTAATAAGCTTGAAACGCTAAGAAAGAAGAAGTCGGCTTTATCTTGAGATACATACACAGATTTTTTTATGAATTTAACAAACGCCTATAATTTTTCCTCATTCAAGTGCTAGCCAAAGCAAGCGTAAACATCGAAATTGTTTGCAATCGTTTATAAAACAGATTTTTTTTATTCTTTGTGTAGCCGAAAAAAATAAAATTACAACTGTAGACCTTATATTCTGATCTCAAAAACAGTTTTGACCTTTCAGAAGATTCATTAAACATGCTTGAAAACACCTTGTAATTTTGTATACCCAAAATATTCGTAAGGTAAGAAGTAACAAATTTAAACAATAACCTATTTTCTTTCAAAACTGATAGCTCACCAACACGAAAAAACACCACCAAGAGATGAATAAATTATAACTCCCTTAATATCTCTGCAGAATTTTCCTGAAGTTCTCTGAAAAAGTTCCCTGAAGTTCACTGACGAACTTCCTTGAAGTTCTCTGAAGAACATCCCTGAAGTTCTCTGAAGAACATCCATAAAGTTTTCCACAAAACTTCCCTGAAGGTCTCTTCAGTACAATCATGAAGTTCTCTGAATAACTTCTCTGAAATTCTCTGAAGATCATCCCTGTTGTTTTCTTAAGGACTTACCCGAGGTTTTGTGAAAAACCTCTCTAAAAACTAACCCAATCAGAAGAACGTACTAAACATACCTATATTGAGGTAATCAGCCTCTTATGTGCATTAGCGATAAACAAATATTACATAGTTCACATGCAGATCAGTGCCACGCAGTGAAATAATTCTGAACTATGAAGTCTACCGTCTGGACGATCATGATTACTCGAATAAATTTCCTGAAAACAATGAATTCATATATGATCTAGATATTAAAATACAGATATGTGTGTGTGTGTCATCCTCTATCCCTCACCCAACCGGGGGCGTTGGGCGAGTAGAACTGCGAATAATTTGATCAATCATATGCTCTGCAATGGTGCCCTTTTTGTTATGGAGGCCAATACAATAAAAAGGAGAGCTTTTGAGGTAACACAAGTTATTCTCAAAGCTTTTGGGGAAATGGGAGGTACTGGGAGTCCACAACAGGTACAGCAAAACATTACATAGACGCCCTTATTCACACTTACAACTCAGGAATAGAAGGTCAAGAAGAGCCACCGACACCAACTAAAGCTTGAACCGGGTACCTGGGAAACCCACAATACCCGCGGCAATAGCCAGCGGACGATGCCCTGGTCGTATTTAGTAAAAAATGGCATTTTGCTTATATTCCATAACCACCGTTGCCAACTAAAGTTTGCACCAGGTATTTAATAAATCAATTATACCTGCCACCTTAGCCAGCAAACAATGTTCTGTACGTATTTAGTGTATTACGGGAGCTAAAACTGATTTCACAAAATACAAAAAGTAAAAAGTACTTAGCTGAATTCCATTTCATTACGTGTCTTATCCAAAAAGCCCGATCAGGCAACTAGTATCGAGCAATGCCCATAACCTCCAGCTGAAGTTTGAAGACACGGGTATAGTTTAATCGTACAATTTCTTCATGATCCGATTAGAATCACAGAATTAAGTCCAGTTGATAACGTCGAAACATTGTCGAAAATCTTCACATGCTAGATTTCATTGAAACGTGTGACGGCGAGAACCACCTAATACAACAGGATTCGACACGACAGTGCACTGTTAAAGTGGTGTAAGCTACACCTTCGAGTAGCCGCTTATTTCGCTGGGTGCGTTTGACGTCTTTCGTGGTGACGTATCGAAAGCGGAGGAGAAAATTGAAAAAGTTGAGAGTCATCTTAGAATACAGAGAATTTAAGTGAATTGGTTTGTTCTAATATACAGTTTAATATCAAAATAATAAGATTTACATTATCGAATTCAGATTTAAATTTGGTTACCTGAATTACAATCATCCTAGGGAAGAATCTCGCAGTAGAATTGTACTGAAAAATTGTAAGTAGTGCCATAAGTATCCTGAATTCAAACCTAATAAAAAATAACAAACTTACAGTTAAAGCTGATCCCAAATTACTCGTGTTTGTGGAGCTGCTAAGAAATTCAGTCACAACATTTCTTTAAAATTTTTGTGACTGAATTGTTGTGACCTGAATTTCTTAGCAGCTCCACAAACACGGGTAATTTGGGATCAGCTTTAACTGTAAGTTTGTTATTTTTTATTAGGTTTGAATTCAGGATACTTATGGCACTACTACAATTTTTCAGTACAATTCTACTACGAGATTCTTCCTAGGATGATTGTAATTCAGGTAACCAAATTTAAATCTGAATTCGATAATGTAAATCTTATTATTTTGATATTAAACTGTATATTAGAACAAACCAATTCACTTAAATTCTCTGTATTCTAAGATGACTCTCAACTTTTTCAATTTTCTCCTCCGCTTTCGATACGTCACCACGAAAGACGTCAAACGCACCCAGCGAAATAAGCGGCTACTCGAAGGTGTAGCTACACCACTTTAACAGTGCACTGTCGTGTCGAATCCTGTTGTATTAGGTGGTTCTCGCCGTCACACACCCCCGCCCGTGATTCGCTGCACTCTCCTAGTCCAGGATCACCATTGTCTCTGACGTCGAGCACCGCCAGCTTCACTACAGGCCTTCGAAGAACTCCTCCTCTCGTACGCACCCACGCTTGTCGGACACGATCATCTGCACCAACTGCGAGGCACTTTTGTTTCCGCTTAGCTGCGCTACACTCTTCTGCGTAGCACTCCTGCTGGGCTTCCTTCCACAGCGTAACTTCTGCCCTGGCCAATTCCTCTTGCTTCAGCATTCCACACTCTATCTGCACACCTTGACGTTTCCGCTTCAAATTATCGATGAAGCGATAAACCATTGCCACTGTTCGTTGAAGTTTTCCCAGCGACTGAACCTGGTTGTTTCGATCAAGAGCTGGATCTTCGCGTGGACGTTAACTCGGCGAATTTCTTCTTCGGTTGAATATGGTACGGTCCGTTGCGGCGGCCAAGAACTTTCTGGTTGACATAGGAACTTTGGCCCACGAAACCACGGATTGTTTTTATTGAAGTTCGGCCCTCCTCCCACTTTGTCGCCTGGTCCGCCACGTTTAGCCCACTTTCTACTTTTCTCCATTCTTGCACATCTGTTGTAGACAGAATCTCAGCTACACGAAATCCTACGAACTGCTGGTACTTTCGACTGTCTGATCGCAACCACGCTAAGACTATCTCCGAGTCCGTCCAGAGCACACGCCGGGTTACCGGAAGTTTATGCATGCTTATCACACTGTTCATCAATCGCGAACCCAACACAGCGCCTTGCAGCTCCAAACGGGGAATGGACATCATCTTGAGAGGAGCAACTTTGGCCTTTCCAGCGACTAACGCTACCTCGGGACCTTCTGGTGTTTCTATCCGGAAGTAGGCAACGCTCGCATAGGCAGATTTACTAGCGTCTACGAACACGTGGACTTCCAACGTCGAGTAGGTCTCATATTTGGCACTTAAGAAATAACATCGAGGAATGCGAACAGAATTTAGCTCAGTTAGAAGCGCCGTCCAGCGCCTCCACTGTCCACATAACGTACTATTTATTGGTTCATCCCAATCTACTCCTGATGCCCAAATATCTTGCATCAATGTTCGCCCGTGAATCAAGAAGAAGCTGATCAACCCTAATGGATCAAACAAACTCATTACTACACGAAGCACTTCCCGTTTGGTTGGCGTGTGCGATTCTTTCAGAAGGTGTTTGAGATCGTCGCGCCATACGAATGTGTGTCGAGTTTATCACCACCTGGGAACCACTTCATTCCTAGGACAGACTCGACGTTTTCTCCCTTTCCGCCTTAATGGACATCTCCTTCTCTATTGATGCTGCTCCAACTTTCTCTCCAACGATTCTGCGATTGCAGAGCAAGTCGGAGCAGCATCAATAGAGAAGGAGAAGTCCATTAAGGCGGAAAAGGGAGAAAACGTCGAGTCTGTCCTAGGAATGAAGTGGTTCCCAGGTGGTGATAAACTCACTTACACATTCGTATGGCGCGACGATCTCAAACACCTTCTGAAAGAATCGCACACGCCAACCAAACGGGAAGTGCTTCGTGTAGTAATGAGTTTGTTTGATCCATTAGGGTTGATCAGCTTCTTCTTGATTCACGGGCGAACATTGATGCAAGATATTTGGGCATCAGGAGTAGATTGGGATGAACCAATAAATAGTACGTTATGTGGACAGTGGAGGCGCTGGACGGCGCTTCTAACTGAGCTAAATTCTGTTCGCATTCCTCGATGTTATTTCTTAAGTGCCAAATATGAGACCTACTCGACGTTGGAAGTCCACGTGTTCGTAGACGCTAGTAAATCTGCCTATGCGAGCGTTGCCTACTTCCGGATAGAAACACCAGAAGGTCCCGAGGTAGCGTTAGTCGCTGGAAAGGCCAAAGTTGCTCTCTCAAGATGATGTCCATTCCCCGTTTGGAGCTGCAAGGCGCTGTGTTGGGTTCGCGATTGATGAACAGTGTGATAAGCATGCATAAACTTCCGGTAACCCGGCGTGTGCTCTGGACGGACTCGGAGATAGTCTTAGCGTGGTTGCGATCAGACAGTCGAAAGTACCAGCAGTTCGTAGGATTTCGTGTAGCCGAGATTCTGTCTACAACAGATGTGCAAGAATGGAGAAAAGTAGAAAGTGGGCTAAACGTGGCGGACCAGGCGACAAAGTGGGGAGGAGGGCCGAACTTCAATAAAAACAATCCGTGGTTTCGTGGGCCAAAGTTCCTATGTCAACCAGAAAGTTCTTGGCCGCCGCAACGGACCGTACCATATTCAACCGAAGAAGAAATTCGCCGAGTTAACGTCCACGCGAAGATCCAGCTCTTGATCGAAACAACCAGGTTCAGTCGCTGGGAAAAACTTCAACGAACAGTGGCAATGGTTTATCGCTTCATCGATAATTTGAAGCGGAAACGTCAAGGTGTGCAGATAGAGTGTGGAATGCTGAAGCAAGAGGAATTGGCCAGGGCAGAAGTTACGCTGTGGAAGGAAGCCCAGCAGGAGTGCTACGCAGAAGATAGCGCAGCTAAGCGGAAACAAAAGTGCCTCGCAGTTGGAGTATTCAGCAGTACCGAAATCAAGCCACATATTCAAGCTTTGGCCATTTCTGGACCAAGACGGAGTGATGAGAATGCGAGGAAGAATTGACACTGCATCGTATATGGCATATGCAACTAAACACCCTACGATTTTGCCGCAGAGGTCTTGGATCACTTTCCTTCTGGTGGACAAGTTTCACCGGCGTTTTCAACACGCTAACAGAGAGACAGTTATTAATGAAATGAGACAAGAGTATCAAATTCCGAAAATGCGAGCGCTCGTCGCAAGAGTCGCTCGGGAATGCATGTATTGCCGTGTGAGGAACACAATCCCAAAGACACCACCAATGGCTCCACTACCGAAAGTTCGGGTCACACCTTTCGTAAGACCGTTCACATTCGTGGGCCTGGACTACTTCCGGGCCGATTTTGGTAAAGGTTGGGCGCAGTAACGTTAAGCGCTGGGTGGCGCTGTTTACGTGCCTCAGCATTCGAGCGGTCCACTTAGAAGTAGTACACAGCATGTCTACCGAATCCTGTGTGTTAGCAGTTCGCCGCTTTGTATCGAGGAGAGGCTCCCTGCTGAATTCTTCAGCGATAATGGCACCAATTTTCATGGTGCCAACAACCAGTTGAAGAAGGAGATTCAAGACCGCGAGGAACGGCTAGCAGCAGTGTTCACCAACGCAAATACCCGCTGGACGTTCAATCCACCCGGAGCCCCCATATGGGAGGGATTTGGGAACGAATGGTGCGCTCGGTTAAAACGGCGATAGGAACCATCATGGAAGCGCCACGGAAACCGGATGATGAAACGCTGGAGACGGTGATTATTGAAGCAGAAGGTATGATCAATAGCAGGCCGCTAACGTACATTCCCTTAGAATCGGCTGACCAGGAAGCGCTAACGCCGAACCACTTTCTTCTGGGGAGTTCTTCCGGAGTCAAGCAACTAGCAGTACTTCCGATAGATTACCGGGCTACTCTCAGAAGTAGCTGGAAATTAGCGCAGCATTTGGCTGATGAGTTCTGGAAGCGATGGTTGAAGGAGTATCTGCCGGTGATATCACGGCGGTCTAAATGGTTCGAACATGTGAAGGATATCGAAAAGGGAGATTTGGTATATGTAGTAGATGGATCAGTGAGAAGCCAATGGTTAAGAGGACGAGTGGAACGAGTAGCAGTTAGTGCAGATGATCGTGTCCGACAAGCGTGGGTGCGTACGAGAGGAGGAGTTCTTCGAAGGCCTGTAGTGAAGCTGGCGGTGCTCGACGTCAGAGACAATGGTGATCCTGGACTAGGAGAGTGCAGCGAATCACGGGCGGGGTGTGTGACGGCGAGAACCACCTAATACAACAGGATTCGACACGACAGTGCACTGTTAAAGTGGTGTAAGCTACACCTTCGAGTAGCCGCTTATTTCGCTGGGTGCGTTTGACGTCTTTCGTGGTGACGTATCGAAAGCGGAGGAGAAAATTGAAAAAGTTGAGAGTCATCTTAGAATACAGAGAATTTAAGTGAATTGGTTTGTTCTAATATACAGTTTAATATCAAAATAATAAGATTTACATTATCGAATTCAGATTTAAATTTGGTTACCTGAATTACAATCATCCTAGGGAAGAATCTCGTAGTAGAATTGTACTGAAAAATTGTAAGTAGTGCCATAAGTATCCTGAATTCAAACCTAATAAAAAATAACAAACTTACAGTTAAAGCTGATCCCAAATTACCCGTGTTTGTGGAGCTGCTAAGAAATTCAGTCACAACAAAACGAATGATCCACATCACAGGGCATTGGGCAAAGCACACACACAATCGAAGCAAGGACAACGTAGAAGCAACGCACAAAGTATGATGGTTGTCGGTTGGCACTCCCTTAACAATCAATGGAAGCATACTCTGGAGATCACTCCACGACCGAAATTTGAAGTAAAATTCAAATAAAAATCAGGTATTCAATTGTATTCACTACGGCTTACAAAATGCACGCCGTAATTTTATGATTATTATGATTAGCATTAAATTATAAATTTTTGTTTGAATTTTTTCGCGAGAACGACGAATTCAATCATCTAGATATTAAAATACAGATATTACAAAAAATTCACATGAACACTAGTGTCACGTAGCGAACGAGTTATGATCTACTGTGTACATTATTCAAAAAGCTCTGACGCCTCGAATATCTTTTTTGAAGATGCCATCTTGCCATATGAGATGCCATATAAGTCAATAATCTCGAGATCCATATTAAAGTATGTTTTCATGCACACTAGCTCACGGAGTGAGATTATTTTGAACTGTTGAGTCGAGCGTCTGAAAGCTCATAATTTTTCAACAAACTTTCCTGAAAACAGTAAATTTATACATCTAGATTTGAAAATACAGGTAACACACAAAGTTAACATGTAGTTGAACTTGTTCCACGTAGCGAACGAGTTCTGAACTAATATTAACACCATCCTAAAGGTCTCAATCATCCAAACATTTTTGTCTAAGACGCCAATTTGCTATATGTCGAGAATCTCGAGATTCAGCTTATAAGGTAAGATTACATGCACACTAGTGCCGCGTAGTGAGAGAATTCTGACTTCTGAGTTTACTTTTCTGAAGGCCGTGATCTAGTGAACAACGTTGGTATATACGAATGATCACGAGATATTTACTGATGAAACAACAAAGAATCTTGCCTATATATCATATGAGATCACCATCAAGGGAATCCGCGCATGATGGAGGCCTTACTGTACTTTGCTGTATGTTTGCCTAAGTATGCTGCCAACGGTTCTTTCTTTCGTAAAGTCGAATCGACACACTTTTTTCTGAAAATTTGTTTGTTAAAGTTTGAGAAATTGTGCTTCTGGGGCATTTACATTTAGGCTGAGGCAGTTGTTTGAGTGGTTCTTAAAATGTATCGAAATTTCAAGTTTTGATGCCAATTTGTGAAGAAAAATGCAAATTACAAGAGGTCAAAATACGATACTCATTGGTTTTGGGATCCAAGCTAAGGGAACGTCCATTAATTACGTCATGCAAAAATTCACTTTTTATAACCCCCCCCTAGTCACGGTTTTTGTATGGACCTTCAATTTTTTTGTATGGATCAACACGTTTTCCAACAAGTTTCAACAAGTTTCACACATGTATTCCAACATACTCGTACATTTATATTGACATATAATTTCAATTTATCGCTAACGGAATACTTAATTATCGTCTGTTTTAGCTATGACAAAAAAAAGATCATTCAACGGAAAAATAATGTTCCGTGTAGAATCCACTGGTGTACCCCTCGCAAATTACTGCTTTGACGTTTCATCTGTTTACATCTGCCTCAAAGCACTGCCGTAAGTCGACAAAGTAGACGTGTTGGCTGGAAGAAACTTTAAAGCGAGGGTGGCAAAACAAATCCGCTACAGGTCCGTAATCTGATCGTGCGTGATTTCAATCGGAACCATACCCAGCACGCAGTAGTCGGAAGATATGGCGTGAGCCGTGGTGCAGTTCAAAAGATTTTGATGAAGCAACAGAAGTTTCGAAGTGTTGTTGATCGCCCGGGACGTGGACGAAAACGTAAAACGGATCACCGAGAGGATCGCAAAATCATCCGAGAAATCAAGCTGAGCCTACCAATTTCGGATTGCGTTATCCGTCGACGCATCGCTGAGCAAGGGTTGGACAGCCATTTCACCCGGAAGCGACAATTCATCAGCCGGACAAACAAGGGAAAACGGTTCTAAATAACCAGAACCCACATAAATAAGCCTCTGAAGTTCTGGAAACGTGTTGTGTGGTCGGACGAATCCAAGTTTGAGTTTTGCAAAGAGTATGGCGCAGAAGTGATGAAGGACTTTCGTCGTCTCCAACGTAGAGACCTCGGAGAGAAACACCGTGAAGCGATGCGATACTGGTCCCCACCAGTATAATTAATGGTTACCACCATTTATGGAAAAACTTTAGTGATCGTCAGTCGGTGCGAATCAAAACAAACCCAAAAAAGGAGAGAGTTCCTCTCCCATGTGCGCATCAGTAAACAGAGTGCACACAATAGATCGCTAGAATAACTATACAAGCCACAGTGGTACATGAGCGTCTTCCAACCGGACATTTTTGCCTGTTGAATTGGCGGACTTAGTCCGTGCTTCAACCTACCCCGCAGTGGGATGTTAGGCAAAAATGTCGTTGGTTCGAGTACCACTGTACACATGCCCTTTTCGCTCAATTTTCCTAAAACATCTGCTATATTTCCAAGCCTGCCGCACACTAGCGGAACTATCAAAACTTTCTCTTCATATCTTTCATTCTAGCCAAAAACATTGTTGTTCACTCTTGGTGCCTCATGGTGATGAGCGAACATCTGCTTCTACATCATAAATCTTTTGTTTTTTGGCATGCTTCTGCAGAGAAAAAAAAACCGGTAGAAACTACTGATCCAAGGGTTTAATTGAAAACACAAACCTGCGTTTTTTTTGCAGAAATAACATACATTAGCAAACAAAAATATTTTCACAAAATTCATTCAAAACCAAAAAATAAACGCGCCAGTTCTATTAAATTTTCATTCAGTAAGTTACATGCGTAGCTAGGCTCGCACCGGTTTCAGCTAGTGATTGATAATTTCCGTTATTGTAATAAAAACATTACCAGTAAGCCAAACCAAACTTCCACGTGTACCTTTTGACAGAATGTATCTCAACGCTCAGTTCTTGTGCAAATCTATGACTTTTGTAAACATTTACAAATTCATTGCGCAATGATCTTTTTTTACGCAGGTCACTGTAGGACCAATGTCGTTGAATGTTAACACAGGTAGTACTCTGCAACCTTCCTAACTGGATCCCAACTTTCCAAACAACACTGCGTATTTACAACTGAAAAACGTGTCAATTACAGTATTACACAATACATTTTGGATCATGATAAGAATCAGTAGCAACAACAAGCAAATTGTCAGCACGAGTTCACTTCAGCTAGAACCGAGTTGAACCACCTGAACTACGTACTACCGTATCTGCAGATATCGATTTCTTGTCCAATATGTGATTGTTAAAGATTACAAAAGTTTGAATGCAATTACCAACAATGAACGTGTCTATCAGCGAGATAACCAAATCTAGACACTATCTAACGAAGCAAGCGCTGGCTAATCAACAATCAGTTTTCGAATCTTGAACATTTGCATGAATCTCACCGGCCAAACACGGCTCCATAGCAGTAACGTGATGAATGACGCTTGGTCCGACATACCAACCATGTGAAGAGAAAATCACGTCACAGTTTCAATCAATACCATTTTTTTTTTTTTCAAACATTATCTCAATATGATAGATGAGTACGAGTAATTAAAATTCAAATTATTGTTTGCACTGCAGTCTGGGGTTTCACGCTTTGACAATATATGGATGTGGATGGTGGGCTGAGAGTTGTTTACGTTTCTATCAGTCAGCAATGTTTGAAGAATTAATTGAAAATCTACAATAACGTGTAAGCATCGCGAAATATCATATCTAACATACTCATGACGGAAATGATGATTTGCATGCCTGGACAGCTGTACTGCATTGATCCAGTACATCTATGGCGAAATTTTATTTCGTTTTGACAATTGTTGTAAAATGTTTCGGTGGCGAGATAGGCCAGGATGATGCAACCGTCATCTAATGTACATATAGGTAAGTGAGACATAGGGTCCTATCATGTATGTGGAGTCGAGCAATTTGAATAAATTCCAGCGAATATCGAGACGAGCAAAAGTTGGCATTGCAAATGTCGAATGACTTTCTAAGTCAATTGCAAACTGCCATGGGGAAATGTTAAAAATGTCATTCAAATATTTCACTATGCAACATATCATGAACTTTAACAATTTTAATGTAAAATATTGAGTATTCTTTTGAATTAAATGCCAAGTTTACCAAATAATTGTTTTGCTATTTTGTAGGTTTTAAACCACAAGGTAATATTGGTCCAAATACTGAAAACAACATATTTTGTTATCTCTCAATCCGTAAACTCAAATTGTCAACTGGTTAATCCAGCATATGTGATTGTTATTATGTACCTATTTGATTGACAAATAATTATTCTTTGTATTGTAAAGCAAAAAACTTGACAACTCAGTGATTTACAATTCAAGATAGGTAAAACTAAGAAATTAGCTATCATCAATAATTATAATTATTGATGATAGCTTATTTCTTAGTTTTACCTATCATGCATATATGCATGCTACGATAAATAGAGGCTAGATCATTTAGAAATGGGGCACTTTCAAAAGCAATTATTTCCCAAACTTTTTTTTTCAATCGAAAAACTTTCTAAGAACAAAACAAACGCAATAAATCTCGAACATTTCTGTTAATGTCGCTCGTTAACCAGCACACACCTTCTTCAGTCGTTGTTTTGGCTAGCTGATTCCACCAATTCTTCACCTGGCTTATGTCATGGGTGACTGATCCCTTCATCTTCAATTTCGCTAAATTATTGCCCAATACTCCTCTCTAGAACAGAACTGAGGACAATTTGGCAATTCAGCTGTTTTGGCATAAATTGGACCCCACTATAGTTGTGCCATTGTGCACTTCCATACTGTAATGATACACTCAGTAGCAAAAAAAAAAGCCGAGCAAAATTTTGCTCCTAAATAACGCCATGTTCAATGCTCTGTAACTTTGTCAATTATCAATATTTTTGACTGAAAATTTGACAACACTATAATTAATGTATAGACCTCATATGACCAAAATTTCGTATTGATAAAATTTATAAACTTGAAGTTATCGTAACATATATGAAAAAAGTAATTTTTGGACATAGCAATTTCAAAAATCCGTATTTCTGTGAAAAATTTAGGTAGCGTATTAAAAATTCAATGGGAAACAATGGGAAATTTATTTAAACGGAAAAACGATAAAATCTACTGTTTGATGGGTTTATCGAACTATTGTAGTGGGTCGTCGCGTACATACCGTTGTCGCCGCTGGACGAGCGCTCGCCGATGACCTCTGGTAGAATTCGTAGATTTCGATAACGTCTTCTTACCAACACGCAAAATGGCGGTAAGGCTTTGTGCGGCTTCAAACCAGCAATGGCGGACACTGACGGATAGGGGTTGGTTGGCGTATTCCTTCCTAGTCTCAATAGACGGACCATGGCAAGGCCGTCTTTGGCCGCACCGAGAAGGGAACTACTTTCCTTGGTGGTTATAGTCCTCAGACCAGAAAGTGGACCTTGTTTGACTTGTTTTCCTAATCTTTTACGTTTAGGCGAAGACGTCCTGCAGGGAAGTTCATCTAGGCCGAGTCGTGATCTGTATGGACCGCGTCAATATCGGTGAGGGCCGTTTGGAGTGGAACTGTCCCGAAAACTGTACAACAGTACAAAAATAGTGAGGACAGAAGAATGGATTTTTTCAAAGGGAACAGGGGCAATATTCGCATTACCTGAATCTGAGATTGGAGGTGCCAATTTCTAATCACTTCACTCACTTCTCGACACACTTTACAAGAACGCCAAAAAATGAGCAATGGTGACCAATCTAGTTTCTCGCCAACCGCAAATCCATTTTTCATTCTACTTTCTCCAATAACCAATCACCACTCCATGGGCATGTAGGCAGTTTTCCTCTATTACCACAGTAGATTCACCCACTTCAGCCCACTAACTAACAAAGTTTGGTATTTTTAAATTCAAATTTCCCTTACTAGCTAATACAATGTATTTCTTATTCCTATTTCCCTACTAAGCCATTAATCTATAAGAAACCCAATAGTTTCAAAATATTACATATGCACAACAACAACAACAAATCTAAAAGATTGTAACAACGGTTAAAATTTAGTGAACAAAATCAGCTGTTTTTACACAGATGTTGCTTGGGATTAACATACATCTTCAATATGTAAAATTTGGTGATCTCAAACTAAGGCAATACTGGCGCCGGCCCTGTCCGTGCAGGTCAAGCAAGGAAAGGGTAGGAAAGGGTGTTGACGTGATACTCGCTTTATTGGAAGCCGAGAACACCTCTGCACTTTCACGAGAAATCACTGGGATTTTGGATAGCAGGATTGGGTAGCAGCAGGGTTCGTTTTGGTTAACGATGAGCTGTTAAGTGAAAACAATTAAAATTAGTACCGATTTCCGATTTGAACCGATTTAAACCAACAGTAAGGATGCTATTGGGGCCACTCACAAGGTGTGACTGTGGTTTTCATTGGGAAACTAGAAAATGTTTATCAATACTGGGAAGCCGTTTTGACCCAATTCAAACCAACAGTACGGATGCCGCTGTAGTCACTTAAAAATGGAACAGTGGTTAAAGGGCGAACACGAAATTATTGCGACACCGAAAATGTCATGCCAATTTTCTTATAATGTTTAGAATCAAACCAAAATTTTAGGGTAGTTTTATACATATATTTACTTCAAAAATCAAAAGAAAAGTTAATCGATGGAGCCTTGAGTTTAAAATTGAACGCATTTTCGCTTGATGCCCTCCATCAAAGTCTTTACAGTGTCATCCGGTACCAGTTTCTCAGTTTTTTTTTCTATTATCTTAACATGTCCTTCTCGTCTTTGACTGTCTTCTTGCTCTTCCGAAGTTCCCGCTTCATCATTGCCCAGTACTGCTCCACCGGGCGCAGCTCCGGACAGTTTGGCGGATTCATGTCCTTTGGAACAAAATGGACAGAATTGGCCTCATACCACTCCAGGACACTTTTAGAATAGTGGCATGATGCCAAATCTGGCCAAAATAGCGGAGCTTCGTCGTGCTGCTGCAAGAACGGCAAAAGGCGCTTCTCGAGGCACTCAGATTTGTAGATCTCGCCATTTACTGTGCCCTTTGTCACGAAAGGCTCACTCTCAGTCCGCAAGAGCAGATGGCCTGCCAAATGAGATATTTGGAGGCGAACTTCGACATTTTCTTCTTCTTAAATTTGTCGTCCACATAGAACTTGCTCTTGCCGGTGAAAAACTCCAACCCCGGAATTTGCTAAAATCGGCTTTTATATACGTTTCCTGTCGTCCATCACACAGCAGCCATATTTTGTCAGCATCTTCTCGTAGAGCTTCCGTGCCCGAGTTTTAGCCGTCGATTGTTGCCGCTCATCGCGGTTTGGGAAGTTCTGTACCTTGTATGTATGTAGTCCAGCCTCTTCTTTGCATTCTGGACGTAGCTCTGCGACATGCCGATCTTTTAGCCAAATCACGGCTTGAGACGTTGGGATTTGCTTTAATCATCCGCTTCACCTTCCCTCCGTCTTTTGTTCTCCGGTCCCGGTTTTCTTGCCAGCTCCTTTGCCTGTGGTCCAACGTCAACCGCTCGTTGGAACCGCTTCTAACACTCTGGAGACGGTTGAATGGTGAATGTTCAACATTTTTCCCAACTGCCGGTGCGACGGGTCAGGAAATTCCAGGTGTTTGGAAAGAATTTGTTCTCTCGACCGCGTTGGTTCACCTTCATTTTCGTTGAATCGAAAAACACGACTTCAAGTTTGACAGCATGTAAACAATACACATCAATGAGAAAGTGTGCAAAATTTGGTTGATATTCACCCAATGGTAAAAAAGTTATGCCCTGTTGAATGTGTCGCAATAATTTCGTGTTCGCCCTTTAGAACAAATACATGATAGGGTGGCCCGACGAGCATGGCGAACGAATAATTTGGATCACAATTAATTATGTATTGTTTTATGTATTATGTTACCAATACAATAGACAAAACGCTACGCCCGATAACAAAATATTGCCGAACGAAGTGACGACACCAACCAATTAAACTGATGGTCGACGCAAACTTATTAAAAATAAATTTTATTAATATAGATACAATGGGTAACAATTATCTGTCTTGCACCATGTCTTTGAGAGCACTTACTACCTCACGAGTCACCTGTACCCAACTCCGCAGGCGTCCGTCCAGTTTCTCGCTGAAACCGTTCCATATAATGACATCAAAACTTTTCCGCAAACAACACAACGAAAACTGTTTATGTACCAAGCGGCTTGCTCAGATCGAGAGCGCAATTAACCTCTTCGAAAAAAAATAGATACCGAGCTATGCCCGATAGTAAAGGCAGTTCACAACAAAGTATCGAACACGCACTCACGCCATCAAACAATAAATGACCGAAACAATAGATAACGCGCTCTGCCCGATAACAAAATCGACATCAAGTTGACGACGCATGGTGAACTAATTATAAAGATCGTAATTAACTAACTAATTAAGGGGGGATTTACAATTAGCACGAAAAAAAAATCATTTTTGGAAAAAAAATTACGGGGAAGTTTTTACTCAAATCAATTGAAACTTTTTTGCAATTAGGGTAACGGGATGTAATGTTAGCCTAGTACCTTGATTCGGCCTATGTACCAAATATGTCATTATTTCGGCGATAATCAACAAAATCATGTTGCTATCAGGATGGCCGATCTATTTCAAAGCAATTGAGACATAATTAATGAATTTGTAATTGTTCACTTTCGCGTAATTTTCGATTTCCTTTACTTTTCAGACACCATAACTTTACTGGTTAAGCTGAACAGATTATCTACACGCTCTTCGATTGATCTAAATTTGCCGAAATTGAACCTATAAACCGAATAATGCAGCCAAGATGTACAGAAAATAGTCACACGTTATAAACTAACAGGTCACATTGGTAAAATAACAATGATTTAACATGAAAACTATAGACCCAATGCTAGGGACATATTTTTTTCTAGGTTCCCAATTATGGCCTGTCTTATGGAAAGCGTAGTAAAAATGTTGTTACTGGTAACATTTACAATACAAATGTCTGAGTTTTAGTTGAATGTTTTTCATATGGCTCATTTTAACACAAACTAAAGGAACAAAATCTATGTAGAGCGAATTATAATGTTTTGATTGCCGAAGAACCGCTAAATCATATGTTAAAACCATTTAAGTGTTTCTTAGCAGTTTAAATATAGTTTGATTGTTAGTAAAATTGTTTGTTGGGTAGAGCGAAAACACTTGAGAACGCCTTGAATCAAAAAATTTGGCAAAAAGCGTACATAGCCAACATTCAATAACAAATCTATCGAATGGGACGAATTTGCATCCATGAATAGACCCAATTTGATGTCTACAGACCGACATTACATCCATATCCCTCGAAAGTTTGTGACTTCATAAATTGCGTTGTGTAACTTTTCGTGATACATTCTACCAGATGGGTTATTAAACATATCTTAACAAGTGTATAGCTAGTTAAATTTTGTTTCCAGCTGAAAAACTATATGAGTTATGATAAAAAATGTAATCGATTGTTGCATACTAGGCTGAGTCAAGGGACATATACCCTATATGCAAAAATATTTTTTTCAAATTTTTTTCAACTAAATGGCGGCCGTTAGCGTGCGTTGAATATGTCGTTGCATTTTGCTTGTGCCGGCTTGTGCTTGTCCTGGTCGCAGTTTCGATCTGAAACCTACTAACCCAAAAAAAATTACATTAATTACATTTACAGTTGCATTTTTGGCGTAACTTTTTGAAAAAATCCAAATTTTTTCAGCCATTTTATCACATTTTTTCGTACTTAATAATAAAATATTACAATAATTTTTTATTTATACAAAAGTTAATACTATAATACAGAAATTCTATAAGTTTCAGCTTAATCGAATAATTGGTACTCGAGCTATCGCCGGCATAAACTCCGAAAAATGCTGTTTTGAGAAAAACGCGTTGAAAGTTTTAATTATCGGTCTTCGCGCAAAAAAGGCATCTTCGAAAAACGATGAAACGAAACACTTGGAGTTCAAATTTTGAGAAAAGAGTTTCAGCAGCGTATTCTACGGGAACTCTACTAACTTTTTATTCAAAAAAAATATTATTATTATTTTGTCATTCTAACTGTATATACCACCTAAATAAAGACCCAAACCACTCGATCACATTACAATCACAACCATATCTCACTATTTTCATTAGGAAAACAAGGAAATCCTTAATATGGTGATTCGGCGACTATGGTGAACCAATAGTACGGGTAAAAACCAACCACAAAATTAATCACGATTTACACCCACACCAACTATATATATCACCTGACTGCAACTTTATTGTTCTATTTTTTTCGCTCACTCGAACAATCGTGCCGCTGAACAATAGATAATGCGCTATGCCGGATAAAAGAATAGTGTGCAACAAAGAAACGAAACAACCGTTCACAGCTGATGCGCAAAGCAGACTCATATGCAATTGTCGGTTGGCGACAGCTTAATAACTTCTCCAAATATGTGTAAATAATGCCTGAACTGAACAGTAGGGATTCCAGGACCCGAAGCTAAGAGTCAGTTCCATTGTGGTTATATCACATCAATTATTTTTTCCACTATAGCAGCAGTACATCTAAAATGTAGATCTCGTTTTTTTTTTATTTTTCATTAGGGCTAATCTAACATTGAGAGATTCTCTCCGGTCTCGTTCTTTTTCATTTATTATAGCCTCGTTATAAAACTTTCGAGGGGTTCTCTAGTACAGATCGACACACAACAGTGCTGGGTTGCATACACTACAAATAGTAGAATGAAAAGCGTAAAGGTGATTGGAATAGATTCGCCCTAATGAAAAAAAACCCTAGAGATATACTTTTCTTCATGCGGTATATAATTTCAGGTCATCCGTGGATCCAAGCATTGTAAAATAATTTAAATTTTTTTTTTCGGTGGTTATGATACATTATCTAAGGTTAGTAGTGGATGCGCAGGCCCATCTACAATTGCAGCAGGACTACAATCTGTAGAAATGTGAATACAATTAAAATTTGTATTATCATTTTATACTAGAACATTACTACGCTATATTATCTATGCTATATTCTATGTAATTTTCAGCTACTACTCTCATATATTTTCCTATTTGATACGGCTTCCTCTTCCTTTGTTGTTTCTGCGCGTTCTGTGTGAAACTTTTTGACGTTCATTCCACGGACACTTATACACCATCTGAATCCAGTGAGTCACATAGCCATCGGTGATTGCCGACAGGCAGCAATGAAGCCAGTCAAGGTGGTGTATTCGATCACGCCTCGACCTCCACCCACGCATGTGGGGATGCTTGGCAAAAGTCTGTAGTGCTCTGTTTCGGAATACTACCTCAAAATGCCCTCCGCTCAATTTCAAACTACTTCTATTCAATTTTCACAGCCTGCCGTGAGCCAACGGAACTATCAATACTTTCTCTTCACAGCTTTGTTCTAGCAAAAAAAATCTGTCTACTCCTAGAGCCTCATGGTGATGAGAATTATTTCCTTCTCAAAAACAACATCATCACAGATCGTTACCCTGTCGTATGGGAGAATACCAGAGAAAGAACGGTTATCACTGCGGTAGTGCAATGAAGCGTAAAATGAAAGGAACGAGGCAACGTTTTCCTTCGAAGAGTTTTCACGAATCGGACGGAGGGAAGCTTATTGGTCACTGCGTTGTGAAATAAATAACTACATACGGCTACATGCGGTGCGTGTTATGTGTGGAGGTCTTCTTATTGTTGGTTAATCAAAATTTACCGCATTCGATTCGAGTATTTTAGATTCATCTGGGCATACAAATATTTGTTTACGTTTCGTTAGTTTGCTAATATTTTTGATTTTCAGCTCCGCATTATGCATCTTTGTAAGTTGTTGCCCACCTAACCCACACAATGTGGATTAATATTGCTGTTGATTGTTACTGAGTTCACGATTTTTATGCTATCATTTTTCCAATTGATTTTCCTTATAATTCATATATTATTATTTATTATACATATTTTCGCTTTTATTTCACAGGTTGCGCATGTATGCCTCTTTGTAATTATTAGCCCAAGCTATGCGGTATGGATGTTGTTGCTGAACGTTACTGAGTTAACGATTTTTATGACTACTGTCATTTTCATCATTTTGAAATTATATTTTTATGTTTTTTGACGTCTTACGGCAAGGGTAGGGTGTCAAATGAAAATCTAAAAAATTGCGACCGTCACGAAAAACCGTACGTTTTGTACGCGAATAACTCAAATAATCCACGATAGATTTACATGATTTCTTCCTCAATCGGTCGGAAATTTTACCGCGCTTCAATTCAATTTTCAAACATTATTCTCAATCAATAGTAAACTATTGAAAATAACGCAAATATAAGGTGATGTCTTATAATGTCATTTTGCAGAGTAAATTTACCAAATTTCCTATCTCAGATTTCAAATCGAAGCAAGGAACGTCTTGCACCATCTTCTTCTTCTTTGTATTAGAGAGAGACTTTAACCAATCATAGCCATCCAGTCTCTCCGTGTACGTCTCGCAAAGATTTTGTCTCATTCGTTTGGTAGCATTGCAGTTCGGAGCTGGTCGCCGGTAGCAGGTGGTCGCGTCGTCGTAGGGCAGCTGGTGGTGGTAAGTACCAAGGTTCTCCCAAGCAGCTATCGTCGCGATGAGGTAAAATGGCGGATTATGGGGGCGCACAATCGCGTCGGTTTGTGCAAGCCGCCATCTTACCTCATCTTGGCGATAGTTTCGCCGCTCTTCGAAAACGCTGCTGTTTGGGGAATGCGTCCTTGGGGGCGAGCAGCGGTATGTGGGAATAATCTGTCCTTTTGAGGACAATAAATTTTATAATAAAAGAGTTGATTATTAAGGCTCCACCAAACTGCAGCGTTTTTTTCCGCCACCGCGGCGAAAAAATCGTCGCGGTGAGATTACATGGCGGCTTACGGGAGCGCACAAACCAACGCGATGCGTTTTTCAATCGCGTTAGGCCTCTGTGCCAATCTCACCGCGGCGATTTTTCCGTCGCGATTTCGCTGCGGCGGTGGCAAAAAACGCTGCTGTTAGGTGGAGCCTTTAAAGAACTAATCTTAAATTTAATTCGGTGCTCGATGGAGGGCGAGCCGTCGGTAAAAATTCTACCCAGCTGGTTAGCGCAATCCATAAACTGATAACCTGTCCTTATGAGAACAACCAATTTAATTAAAAGAGTTGTTTATACAAGAATTAAACTTTTATTTCGTTTGGTTTGTGCACCTAATATCATGGTGTCGATTCGTTCGCCGCAACTGCAAAAACGCCTCCATGGAGGGCGAGCCGACGGGAAAATTTTACCCAGCTGGTTGGCGCTACCCACTAATAAATAATCTGTCCTTCTGAGGACAACCAATCCAGTTCAGAGAGATATATAAGAATTCAATTAATATTTCGTTCGGTTTGTGTCATTTTTTAGAAACATAGTAAAAATGAGAATGCCTAAGCGATTTGATGCAGAACGATTGCGCAGATTCAGGAAGCGCATAAAGAGCGAACATACGGGAAATCCTCCGAAACGACCGAGCACCGATGCCGAGCGAGCTCGTAGTTATCGGAAGAAATTGAAAGCAGGAAGAGGTAATGCGTTGCCAACAACTAGTTGGGACGCTGGAGAAAGTCCTTCAACTCGAGGTAGGAAATTGATATTTATTAAATTTAAATCAATTTGACAAAGTGCATGTCATCATAGAAATTGAATATCTCTCTATGTTATCGCTCCCTGTCTTAATGAATTTTAACATAGTATTAATTGTATTCTGGTGATGACATGCGCCGCATGCTTTTACATCATACGAACCTTCACATGATATCGATACAACTAATGCGCTGAACATGTTTTAATGCGTGATTATTTTCTCAGGTGTTTATTTTATATTTATAAGAATTTATCATATATTAACCAACCTTTTCTCCCATACCCATTGCATTGAATAATTATATTTTATAAAACTCACTCTCTTCCTTCTGCGAAATCTAATATATTTATATATATTTCGATTTCCTCAACGTTTTATCCATAATGGATTCACTAATTTACCTGATATTCACATAGAAACATGAATTGTAATTTTACAAGAAAACCTTAGACCATATTTTAGGTACGCATTTAACCTTATATTCCCATTTATGGCCTTATGTATTCATCACATAGTAAAATGTAGAATATACAAGTTTTCAATGGAAAAGTAAGAGTGAGCGTTGTGTATTTTCGAAGGGCTTATGTAAAATTGTTTTTATTTATCCATTCTTTTGTCTTATAAACAAATTTTACAAATAAAGTGTTGTAGCCCATTGGGCTCTTCAGCTTTGTTTTATGTTTTACGGTTTTATGTGTTAAGTGTGTTTTGTGTTTTGATTAATTTTTACAGTTCAGCCCTTGGGGCATTGTTTGTATAAATTTGATAACATACCTAATCTACAACTAAAACTACAATTTGAAAATCCTAGGGGTGGGGAACCAGATTCCGAATGACCTGGTGATCCGATGTCAGGCAGCGTGCCCTGTACCGATTGATAGACTCACTTAAACGATCGTGGAGCATTTTTATCTCGGCCAGACGGTGGACCTCAGATGTCCATGTCCTTGGAGGGGTGTTCAGGATCAGCCTGAGGAACTTATTTTGAACACGCTGAAGTTTCAGGTGATGTGTTTGTGCGCAACTCTGCCAGATTGGCATGTCGTACTCGATGACTGGAAGTATGATTTGCTTATAGACAGCAAGCTTGTTTTTCAGGGATAATGTAGACCTTCTGTTGATCAATGGGTGCAGTAGCTTTAACAGAAGGTTACACTTTGTGACAGTTTTGTCAACCTGCTCTCTGAAAATAAGCTTGCTGTCTATGGTAACGCCAAGATAGACAGCTGATTTGGACCATTCAACCGTTGTGTTGTTTAGGCTTATTTTACAATCCTCAGGCGGAACAAGTTTGGGAGTGTTGGAGTGTGGAAATAGGATGACCTGGGTCTTCGCCGCATTAATACAGATCTTCCATTCGGTGAAATATTCTGACAGAACATTCAGGCTTCGCTGCAGTTTCGCGGCAAGCGCTCTTATTACCCTACCATTGTGGACGACTGCGGTATCATCGGCGAACAACGACAGAGATCCATTTTCAGGGAGCGGGGGTATGTCCGAGGTGAAAAGGTTGAACAGAAGTGGACCTAGTATACTCCCCTGCGGAACACCGGCGGAAATCTCCTGTGCATCGGAAACTGCACCCTGCAGCGAAACACGGAATATTCTGTCCGACAGATACTTTTTGATTATCTTCACCAGATAGAAGGGAAGATTGTATCGTTGCAGCTTGTACACCAAGCCATCATGCCACACATTATCGAAGGCCTTCTCGATATCGAGAAGTGCCATGGCAGAGGATTTCGAAACAGACTTGTTCCGTCTGAGGATGTTAATGACTCGATTAAGTTGTTGAATTGTCGACCGACCACGTCGGAAGCCAAATTGTTCGTCGTGCAAGATGTTAAGCTCGTCGGCAGATGAAAGAAGCCGACGGTATATTGCTTTCTCAAATAGTTTCGATACTCCTGAGAGAAGGCTGATTGGTCTATAGCTTTTGGAACACGAAGGCTCTTTCCCAGGTTTCCGGATGGGTATGACTTTAGCTGACTTCCAACACGAGGGAAAGTAGCCAAGTCGCAGGCATTGGTTGAAAATCAACGCCAGATGGTTATTGAAATGGGGTTCTCAATTGCTTGAGCTCCAAGTTCAAGATGTTATCGAAACCTGGGGCCTTCCTGTTCTTAGAAGCTTTGATATAGGTGAATAATCCGTCAGCTGAGATCTCCTACTCTTCCGGTAAGTCGTTGGGACTTAGATGGATGTTGTTTGCAAGCTCGCTAACGGCAGCTTCGTGTGGACTGACAATGTTTTGTGGGAGCTGACGAAGTGTTGACCTATCTCAACAGCCATCTCTGCAGAAATGATTAAGCGATCCGTGGAGCGATTGCTGTCAAGTGGGATCAACGGTGGAATGGGTCTTGGCTTAGTTTTTAGTATTTTTGTCAACTTCCAGAACGGCTTTGCACAATCAGGGAGAGAGCGGATCTTGTCGGATAAATTGTTATTTCTGAGATCCACCCTTCTGGCCTTAATAATTTTGGTCATCCGATTGCAACGACTTTTTAAAGCAGGCAAACCAGTTTGTTGGTATTGCCTGATCTATCACCGGTCGAAGGGCTTCTTCATACCAACACCTATTTAACTAAATGAATATAGTGGGAATTTTAATGTTTGAAACGGAATGGCCGATTGATCACATGAGAAAGTCATTTAGATGTTATAAAGTAGCTTTATATTCCGTATAGTATACCGAATATAGCCGAATGGCCGGAGCGATAATATAAATGAATGCCCGGAGCGATAATATAAATGAATGCCCGGAGCGATGAAATAAATAAACTGAAATTCGTTCGAACAAAAATCTTTGATGATATCCATATCCATCGAAAGTTTTTGACTCAGGTAGAACTAACAAATACCTATATGTCGACTTGGCTTTGAACTGTGATCAAACAACTAGTCGTGATAAAGATTCTGCCGCTTTAACCTTCGTTCGTGACCTCCGTTTGCAATGCCAGCAATATTATGCAGTTTTCTTGAACCACCGTCCAACGATTTTGATTTTCGACAAATAAACATTTAGTAATGTCAAGCGATTATGAATATAAGAATGAGCAAAACTATCATTAATTTTATATTCCTTAACAGATCCTCAACTATCTTCTAGGCCTTAAAGATAGTCCATCGTAAAACGTGCAACCATGGCCGTGTCATCATTTTAACCAAAAGGCCCTTTTAAGGGCCACCAAAGAGTTATAAAGAGTGTACAAGAGAATTTTCCCACATATGCACTGACTTCATAAAACCAAACGGCCCTTTTCAGGGCCACCAAATAATATCTCAAGAGCGTACAATAGAATTTTCTTACATACTGGCTTCAAAACACTGGTCTAATGTCCCATAAGAGCCGCACCCGTCATATTATGACTTAAACTGCTTCTATCGGTAAGGGTAAGCGACCGGCACGAATAATTGAAACCCTTTTAACGCAAATAATAACCACACAGAATTTCCCTGACATTATAATGCATCACTTGGTTTAACGTAGTCTACGTCAACCGGTCGTGTCTTGAACACAACCCCACTGATTTTTTTAATTTATATTTCCAATCATTTTAACTCTACTACCATGCATTTCTAATATGTTTCCTATTACTTCCCATTTCATGCTATATATTAAGTATTTTTTTGATCACATGAAACTTCAACCATCGCTTCGCCCGTTACTTGCTTTTAACTGGCGATTAAGTCTTTTTTTTTCAATTGTATATTGAATGTTAACTAGCAATGTTCATTGTCATTATTATTGCTTCTATTAATATTATTTTTTCAGGAAATCCCTGTCGATGGTGCACTTCGTATCGTAGGTGTTCGATATTCAACATTTTTGATCACCCGTAACGCTTGTCGAGCGTATCTAAGGGATAATCCTTTCCTTAATAATACTCCATTACCTGTGACACATATGAGGGGTCGTAGAGTTCTCTGCATCTCTCTTAAGTATGTGTTGGACTCACATTCCCTCCCATTCCCCTACAGTTTCAAGGACGTGGCCAGGGTCGATTTAGTCTACTGGAGGCATTTCTGGTATCTAAGGGTTCGAAATCATACCCCAGATTTCTGACCGAACGGCAACGGATCCAGATGTGATAGTTCTCTTAACAGTAGATTAAGTCTTCACCACCTCGATATTCTGTAACTATATATGCTATGCTATGCTAATAAGTGATTGTTTGTTGAGATTTCCAATTATAATTTACTATGTACGTTCTGAAAATCGATTTTTTTTTCTAAATCAACACAGGTTTCTGCCTCAAGGTGTTATATTGTTCCTTGGTTCACTCAATACTGGAATATTCCGCCGACGTCTGGTCTTCATTGTACCAAAACGCCAACCCCGAGAATTGAAGCCGTTCAACGAAGATTTATTTCTTTCGCTTTGCGGCATTTTCATTGGCGCCTCCCACGAAACTTACAAAGCTACGAAAGTCGCTGAAGACTTACGTTGATTTAATTTGTAGTCCATTTATTTAAACATTTCGTCGATTTTCGTTTTCCAAATTTGTTCAATCTCGATATACGCAGTTGTGTCTGATTTGAGATAACCATTTCTGTTTCTTTTCGGAAGTCAAAAGTTGTGTTCCAATAGGTTGAAACTCGAATAAGACAGAATGAAAAAGGACAATATCCACACAATGTATTACTCTGTACCAAATCTTCCAAACCTACATATGGATGGGCAAACAAATTTAGAAGTTATCTATAGTTAAACACGCACTATCGGTGAAGAACTTCGATCGGCAAAATACAGACAACTGCGGGTCGGGCCGAGTAGACACCAAATTAGCGCTAAGTCGTATAGATGGCGTTTAATGAAAGGCCGTTAGTGTTAAATTGTGCGTGATATTTAGGATTTTTCTTCACGCGTTATTGAAGCGATTAGTGCGACGCCGGTTATTTCACCATTCGAACTGCCTATGAAGAGCAGCTGCCGCCGCTAATTAGAACCGCCATTATGCCAAGCACATTATGGCTTTCATATTGTTGTGATAGTAGATGATTGTTTTCCTATGCCGGCCATGGATATCATAAACGATCTGACATCAACACATGTCACACAAAGAACGCATCCTCCACCCATTTAATGATAATTATGCTGGCAATATTGTCTTAGTTGAATGTGCCTTTCTCTGTTTTGGCCTTGAATTGGTTGTGGTTTCAAATCATACATCTTCGTTGCTTTCGACATGATTTCACTCACCTCCCTTTCATGCCGCATGTTCAATATCAACCCAATGAGCTGTGAAACATCATGCGCTTCCAAATCTCAAGTTCAACCGGCAGATTATGGCTGATAACGACGTTTTCCATTGGCATCGTGTTTAGGCATAAGCACCGAAAAACTGTGGCAGGGATCCATTAACTTTCGCCGTTTGCCTCCATATCAACCCCCAACGAAGCGGGCGCCGGAACATCTTGTATTCCCCCTTCCGCGGCCACGGACGAGGAACGACCGAAGGAAATTCCATACGATCACACATAATTGAAAGTCTTTACACAGCCAAGCAAGCGTGAAGTTCATTGGGACGAACGTATCTCTGCTACTCTCGGCCTGGCTCGGTCAGTGCAGTGGTTGGCATGGCATGGCTGTGGTGGATGCTGCGTCGAAGAGAATCTCAAACGGAGTCGTTTGTGGTGTAATTTTGATTCAACTCTAGCCAGGCTCGGAAAGAGTATCACTTCTACCAGGTTGCACAATACGGTTTCAGAACGGCAGTTGACAGCCAACCTCCATGGGAGGAGGTACGTGGGAGAGGGGCTTCGCTTCAAACCGAAATGGCATTGTTGCGAATATAATTTACTCGCCGCACGAGTCACATCTGAGGAAGTCTCTGATGTGTGATGGGAACCGACCGGAAGGGTGCTGTTGGTGTTTATGAGTTTATGCTCCACTGGTTTCCATTCTGCGTTTGTCGGGAGTCAGGTGAAAAGCCCCTGAACAATCCATTACACTTCTATTTGTATCCGATTGTGAATGGCATTAGTTCTCGATGAAGAGGCAAGCTGGGAATAGTGATTCCCGGAAATCACTGTCTCAATTAGTTCAATGATTTCACTAAAATTTACATGCTCTTCCAGTTTCTATGTATATGGCATTGGAGTGGGAGGTTGGGGGTTAAACCAAACTTCATTTTGTCCGCCGTGTGGGAAGCAGAAGCAGGATTTGCAAATGTTTGGTTCGCATTTCAAATCCTGGAGTGCACTCACAGTGAAGGATTAATTGTATGTCCGCTTCTGGTTCTGGCTGCAGTGCAACGAATGTAACCGAACAATTAAATTTAAGCCATGGTAAATGTAAACATTTGCCTTGTTGAGTTGAAATAATTGAAGAATTTTGCATTCGATTTGCGCTGGGATACCTCTTCCTCCAATGGAGCAGCGTATGCACTTCTAGCTGTTCATTAGTTGAATTATTCAATTCAATGCAGATCTAATATTAGGATGCTGCCATGAGGGAACAGATAATATAGACAATGTTATTTTCGTGAATATGCGTAAATTCTTCATTCGGAGAATCAATCATTCAATGGATAAAATATGGATGTCTAGTGAAAGACAATAAATGAACATAATTCAAATTGTTCAAAACTTGGAATCAGCAATTGATTGTTCCAATCGGCATTTTTGGTTGGTCAATGCTGGACTATATTCATGATTTCAATATTATTCGTCTTGATCATGAGGATTCACGTGGAGGAGGAGTACTTTTGGGGATCAAAAAGTGCTACTCCTTCTATAGAGTGAATTTTCCTCCTATTCCAGGTATTGAAGTTGTCGCATGTCAGGCTGTTATTAAAAATAAAAGCCTCTGCATTGCTTCCGTTTATATTCCTCCTAGAGCCTCAATTAACCGACTTTCAGATATTTGTTCGGTTCTTCCTGCTCCGCGGTTGATCATGGGAGATTTTAACTCCCACGGTACAGGCTGGGGAGAACTGTACGATGACAACCGATCTTCCCTGATATATGACTCTGTGACAACTTCAATATGACAGTTCTTAACAATGGAGAAGTAACACGTTTGGCTGGTACATCCTCAGTTGGCAGTAGATTAGACCTCACACTTTGTTCGAATTCATTATCGTTGGATTGCACATGGAATGTGATTCAAGATCCCCACGGTAGTGATCACTTACCCATAAACATTTCGGTTGCCACCGGGTTCAATCCGTCGAAATCTGTCAATGTCACGTATGATCTTACCCGTCACATCGATTGGACAAAGTTTAGGACAGCAGTATATGAAGCCGTAACGACGGTAGAAAGGCTTTCACCGCTGGTAGATTATAACTTCCTCTCCAACCTGATCTTAGACAGCGCGCTTCAAGCTCAAACTCGACCAGTTCCAGGGACATCATCTCGCAGGAAACCTCCTTCTCCATGGTGGGATCAGCAATGCACCGAGGTTTACCGTAAAAAGTCCGACGCGTTTAAAGTCTTCCGTAGACGTGGAACACCTGAGCACTTCGAAGTATACACGGCTCTCAAAAGCGAACTTAAGAGCCTCGTCAAGGCCAAGAAACGCGGTTACTGGCGAACATTCGTGAACGGGCTATCACGCGAAACGTGGATGAGTACTCTTTGGAACACGGCGCGAAGGTTGCGTAACCGAACTACGAACAACGAGAGCGAGGAGTACTCGGACCAATGGATCCTCAAGTTCGCGCGAAAAGTTTGTCCAGATTCTGTGCCGGCACGGATGATTCCTCGCGAAAACACGAATTCGATAGATGAGATCAGCCAACCCTTTTCAATGGTAGAGTTCTCTCTCGCACTCGGTTCCTGTGGCAATACGGCTCCACGGGCTAATAGGATCAAGTTCAACTTGCTTAAGAACTTCCCAGACGTCGCGAAGAGGCGCATGTTGAACTTGTTTAATCAGTTTCTGGAACTCAACATTGTACCGGATGATTGGAGACGGGTGAGAGTTATTGCCATTCAAAAACCTGGTAAGCCCGCGTCCGACCACAACTCTTATCGACCCATCGCGATGTTATCCTGTATTCGAAAGTTGTTGGAGAAAATGATCCTCTTCCGTCTGGACAAATGGGTTGAGGCGAACAACCTGCTTTCAGATACTCAATATGGTTTCCGTAGGGTAAGGGTACACGAACGACTGTCTCGCGTTACTTTCCACAGATATTCAGCTAGCCTTTGCTAAAAAAGAGCAAATGGCTTCTGTTTTCTTGGACATAAAGAGGGCTTTTGATTCGAGTATCCATGTTTGAAAGTTGCTTTCAGATAAACTCTCTCACGACTTGTGGCTTTTCACCATTTAAGGCTGAATAATTTTTATGTACGCGTTGTAGTGCTCTGTTCACGGGATTTTCGCAATCCGGGATCGATCTGCAAGGACCCTTACAGGATACCTTGGACAATTTGTTTACTTGGGCTCTAGAGCTAGGTATCGAATTCTCTACGGAGAAAACTGAGTGGGTAGTTTTTTCTAGGAAGCATAACCCAGTACAACCGCAGCTTCAAATTTGGGATAAGCTGATAACTCATTCTATGTCATTTAAATATCTTGGGGTCTGGTTCGATTCTAAGTGCACCTGGAGATCCCATATTGAGTATCTGAAGCGAAAGTGCCAGCCAAGGATCAACTTTCTCTGCACAATTACCGGGACCTGGTGGGGAGCTCATCCACAAGATCTTCTAACGTTGTACCGGACAACGATTTTGTCGGTTATGGAATACGGTAGTTTTTGTTTTCAGTCAGCGGCTCGGTCGCACATCATCAAACAGGAACGTATTCAGTATCGGTGTCTTCGTATCGCGTTAGGTTGCATGCACTCGACTCACACCATGAGTCTTGAAGTGCTGGCTGGCATGTTGCCACTCTCGGATCGGTTTTCAGAATTATCTCTCCGGCTCTTCACCAGGTGTGAAGTTATGAAAACTTTGAGAAGCTCCTTGAGTTGAATCCTCAAACTCGCTTCATGACTTTGTACCACTTGTACATAACACAGGATGTCAGCCCTTCGCCGAATATTCCCAATCGTGTTTGCTTCTCCGACTTCGACAGTTCGGTTCATTTTGATTTATCCATGAAGCAAGAGCTTCATGGAATTCCAGAGCATCATCGTCCTATGATTGCTCCTCTGATATTTGCTGCAAAGTTTGGCCAAGTTGATTCCACTAAATCGGTCTTCACTGACGGATCATTGATAGAGGAGTCAGTAGGCTTTGGTAAAATTAATGAAATTTATAGCGCCAATCGTAAACTTCAAGCTCCTTGTTCTGAATTAGAGGCAATACACTTTACTCTAGACATTGTTGCCTCATTAACACCGGATCAGTACTTCATTTTCACGGATAGTCTCAGTTCTATAGAGGCTATTCGCTCATTGAGGCCGGTAAAGCACTCCTCGTATTTTCTCATGAAAATACTGGAGCTTCTAAGTGCTTTATCTTTTATCATCACCTTTGTATGTTATTTTATTTTATCATCACCTTTGTATGGGTCCCATCTCATTGTTCAATTCCGGGCAATGAGAAAGCGGACTCGCTTGCAAAGGTGGGCGCTATGGAAGGCGATATTTGTGATCGACAAATCGCCTTCAACGATTTTTTTTTCTATTTTTCGTCAACAGTCACTCGTCAGCTGGCAGTATAAATGGAGTAAAGGAGATTTGGGGCGATGGCAACATTCTATCATCCCAAGGGTGTCGAAGAAATCTTGGTTTAGGGGGATGGATGTGGGTCGAGAATTCATTCGTGTCATGTCTCGCCTCATGTCCAATCACTATTCTTTGAACGCTCATTTATACCGGGTTGGGCTGAGCGACAGCAATCTCTGTGAGTGTGGACAAGGCTATCAGGACGCAGATCACGTTATTTGGTCATGTGCTGAACATCGTGGAGTCAGATCGGGGCTTTATGATTCCCTTCGGTCTCGAGGTAGACATCCCAATGTGCCAATTCGA
>JASCZW010004546.1:0-50173 GCA_034211315.2 Aedes japonicus | reverse complement strand
TTTATAGTGTCTCAATTGCTTCGAAATAAATGGATAATCACGATAGCAACATTTTAGCAATAGTTCAGCTGCAACCAAACGATTCTTTGATCGGCAAATGCACTTAGGACATAGGGCTACTCAAAAAATGATCGTGATATTCACAAATCTCTCAAATCTTCACAGTGACCAATTATTGTGGTTAAGAATAATTAAGAACACATTTTGTTTGTCTTGCATGGACACTATTAAATTGAATCGCATTTGTGTCCTGTGATCTCGGTTCCAATTTCATCAACACAACACACTTCCGCTGATTTGCCCAACCTAAATCATCCATTTCAATAATGCACATCACCCGTCATATACAATTACACGAAAGATCGAGTATCGTGATAGTAAATTCGATAGGCCTTGTCATGATAACAAAACAAAGCACCACTCAGCTCGTGTCAACCACTAAACGTCGTCGTCGTCATCTTCATCATCATCGTTGGAGGAGAGTGAGAGTTGGAGCACGGCGGATTGAATGGAACTCGTGAGTTGCGCGCGCACTATCGGTACTCGCCACAGGCACACGCTATCCCCATTCGACGTTGTCGTTATCGGCCATGTGTTGAAGAGTTGAGTGTCCCAGCTGATCCGGAGGCGTCGGCGGTGACCGTGAGAGAAAAGTTCTGCACGCGAAAGAATTAATTAATATTTGCCACCGGTCGGCGGTGGCCCTTTAGTCAACTGTCAACGCGCTTCGTGGGAGGATCTCCCGATTTCTAACTAGGACCTCGCACTTGTACAGATTGTTCAGGTTGAACGTGAAACACGCTACGAACGCTAGACAAAGGCGCTGGTATAGATTTTGCGATAGAAAAGTGAACTTGATACACAGCCTTTTGGGAATTTTTGGTTTCGCGAGTTGAGTGAGCTAAATTTGTGATCCCATCCGAATTGATGGTTCTTGCTGCCTTTGCTTGAGCGCAAATTTCTGCGACCATCAGTTAGTGCCTTCAGTCAGTACGGCTGAGGGGATTATTGTATTTTTTTATAAGTGAAGTGGCAGATTTATGCCCGGCGGAGATAGAAACTGCAGGTGTTGAATTGGCCGTTCACTGACGTTATCGTTCGGAGGGTGGTTTCTGTGCTTTTCGGACTGACAGCGGAGCAAAATGTCGTAAGTTTTTTTGAAATTATATTTCTTTAAGTACCTAAATGTTATGGATGAGTCAAAATAAGCAGAAATGAAAGTGCATATCTAGAACGAAATGGGATTGCTCTCGATTCTCTATGAACACGTTTATTGCGCAGAATAGTGCATGTTGAAACTTGCACCAACCTGTCAGAAACAACTGATGATGGGCTCTTTGAAAATAGGGCTCAATTCTACGGTTCGGTCTTTTTGAGCGAGAAATTATTCAAATGTAATAACTTTTTGGTTCAAGTGAACAATACTTGTTAGTTAAATGGATTAGAACAAAATGTTAAATAATTTGGAAAACATTGTGAAGTTATCGGTTGAGTGTCTGGTATTTACATCGGGATTTTACTGCACCGAGAATAAGACGTGAAATGACTATTTGCTCAAGCTTGTGAAGACACGTGGTGCGTTATATAATAAGTTATATGTGTATTGATCTGTAGAGGAAGAAATTGCTATTGGCTTATATTGCATACAGATCAATGCCACATATACACTAATAGTCTTCAACGCTGTTTGAGATTGAAATGTTTGTTTGTTTATGACCGATTCTCGAATATTCCTATTTTTGCTGGATATTACGACTAACATTCGAAAATGGCCAAACATATAAAAATCTAATGGTTTTTAATTGAATTCCGTGTGTGAAATATTTGTATTGGTTAATTTGTTGAAAACTAAACAAAAAACCATTTTTTGTATCGTTTACCAAGAGCAGTTCAATTTGATAGAGATCCAAAAATTGATCAAAATTCATCGAATTTTTAAAAAGTTTGGAAGAAGTATCCGTCCCAAATTCTTCACCAGTTTTTAGGCATAACATAAGCTTTAAAAACAAATGAAAAAAAATTGAGGGGGAGGTCTATTTAGGAAATTAGCATTTTGTGTTTTTCAACACAACTTCACTCTGATTTTTGACGTCACCCGATTGAAGCACTCTGGATGGGGAGAGTGGAAATGCCAACTCCCCATTGCTAACAGTTTGTGAATAGAGGGCGGGCTCTTCTCCCCGCCCATTGGGGCATCCTTATGTTAGATAGCTTGCTCTTGTGACCAATTGTTCAGTCTTGTTGTTGGAAGGAGATTCTTTATATCCCTGTGGATACGTATAAGTGATGTTGCCTATCGATCCATCCAACCCCTTTTTGGCCGTTCATACTATGGCATGACTAGGATAATCAGTGGTTATTAAAGCTTGATCAAGTCTAACAGAGAGGAGAGCCTATTGCTGTCGGACGTAGTTTCCGTGCTACAATGGGTGGTAGTACATATCATACATCATACATACATACAACTTTACTCTGATTTTTGACAGAGGACTACGTCTTTGTTTTCTATACTGGGGTATAATAAAAAAAAATCGCATTGCGACCGTCACGACGCGTTAATATCTCAGTCGTTTCTCCAAACATTTTCTGAATGTTTTCCCCAATTAATGGAAATATTTCTACGCATCAATTTCACCAAAGAACAGTTTTGATTTCGGGCTTCTTTATGTGTTCCGATCAAAATTTGGTCAAACAGTAATGAGTGTGAACCGAACAAAGTTTTTGTTAAGAAGTTAAATTCTTTTTCTTTTTCAAGTTCAGTTTATACAGAATACAGGAGAAATATTCAGCTAAGCTTCCTTTTTACTGAATGCAAATCTCCGGGTCTTTCGTTTAACACCTGCCATAAGATTTTGTACAATTTTCCGTCCACTTTATTCGCCGCAGAACGTCAGTTTTGCCTTGAATCGCTCACAACAGCTTTTTGAGTCTTCTTAAGGTTCCGCTTGACGATGGCCCAATATTGTTCGATTGGGTGGAGTTCTGGCGTGTTGGAAGGGTTCTTGTCCTTAGGCACCACTTGAACGTTGTTGGCAGCAGACCACTACATGGCCTTTTTCCGAAATGGTAGATGCAAATCCGGCCAAAATAGAAAGGAACAATTGTGTCGCTTCAGGAAGGCAGTAGACATTTTTGTGGGCACTCGTTCAGATTAATTTCCTGGTTGACGGTTCCGGTCGCCAATGTAAACGTTGCTCTTCAAGTCACAGGTACAGATGGCCTGCCACACCAGATATTTCTTCGCGAACTTTGACAGTTTAATGTGCTTGAAAATATCTGCCGCTTTTTTCCGTCCGGTTGCTGTATGAAATTCATGTCCAGGACGCTGTTTAAAGTCTGCCTTAACGTAAGTTTCATCGTCTTGTACCACGCAGTCAAACTTCATCAGCATCGTCGTGTACAACTTTCGCGATCGTGCTTTGGCTGACGTGTTTTGTTTATCGTCGTGATTTGGAGTCACCACTGTCTTGTAAGTCGACAGTTCAGCACAATTTTTAGCTCTTTCCACGGTTGAAGGCACCACACCCAGCAACTTTGCGACATCTCGGATGGAGAGGTTGGGGTTCCGCTGTCGTCACTGTGGCCTCCGGCTTTCGATTCCCCCCCTCCCCTCCACGCGATCCAGCTTCCTGGCTGTCGACAAACGTTCACCGAACACTTTTAATAAGTTGGTTACAGTTGATCTAGCCACATTCAACAATTTCGCCAACTTGACGTGAGAGTAGTTTGGATTTTCGCCATGCACGTGCTAAATTTTTATGCATTGCTTCTTTTCCTTCAAAGATATTTTGATAAATGAAGTGCTACTCTCAAAATCAAAATAGAGGCATGATGCTACACGCACACATATTCAAAATGAGGAGTGTGCAAAATTTTTTAATGCACGATGGAAGGAAATGCGTCAAGTTTAAGTCGACCAAATTTCAATCGAAACATTCATAAATGTTAAGCCATGTCTTAAAAAGTATATAAACCCAATCAGTCCAAAGGCGTCAAATAATACAACAAAAGGAAAATGGCTGTATTAAAATATAGACTGAATAAAAGCGTACACTCACTTGCGCAAATTTGTTCATAATTAGTTTTTCTATCTGCGAAATATTAAAAAAAAAATATGTTAGGGCCTATTCGACGACCTAGAACATCCTGAATATGAAGAAGTTCAGGAAGAAAAAATAAATGACTTATTAATATTGTAAAACCTTGTTTTAGAATATGGTACAAATGCATACGTATGAATAAATTCTTGTTTATAAACTTCAAATACTTTTGTTTCTTTCTGGGATGTTCTAGGTTATCCAAAATGTATTTTAGTTCAGAACTTCACATCTACAGTTGTAACAGTAAGTTTATAACGTATGAAAAGTAACGATATGTGTTGAAACATATTGAATGAACGTTTGGGAAGTGCAACAGTCATTGTTTGGTAATTTTGTGATGTTCTTGGTCATCCAAACTGTCCTGGAATTCAGAAATTAAGATCAACAGTTGTAACTTTTGCATATTGGGCTATACAAAGTCACGTCACGTATTCCACCATATTCAGTGAATACTGTCGAACGTAATAAAAACGTTATGAGATAAACTGGGATGATCTAGGAAATCGAAACTGTCCTTGAGTTCAGAACATAAGATCAATAGTTGTAATAGTAGGTTTTATAAGAATGATAAGAGACAATTTGTATTTATGAATATTCATTGAATAGTGTGGAAGGGCAACATACATAATGCGACAATCTTGGGATATTCGAGGCCATCTAAACAGTTCTTAAGCTCTAAACATAAGATCTACAGGTGTAACAGTTGATTTTTGGGCTATATACGGTGACTATATGCATTGAAACATTTTCAATGAATCTTTCGGAAGCGCAACAGTCATTATTTAATAACTTTGCGATCCTCTCGGTAATCCAAAATGTCCTGGAGCTTACAACTTGGAATCTACATTAGAAACAGTAAGTTTTTGGGCTATACAAAGTTACGTCACGCAGTCAACCATATTCAGTGAATATTTTCGAACACAAAAATACACAAGATAATAACCTTTGAATGGTCTGAACTGTCCTGGCGTTCAGAACTTAAGATTTACAGCTGTAACAGTAATGTTCAGGCAATACAAAGTTATAAAATATATTCAATCACATTCAATTAATATTCTTATAAGTCAACAAATATTAAAAAGCAATATAACGTGCTCTAGGTCATCCAAACTAACCTTGGGATCAGAACAATGGATCAAATGCTTTCTGGGAAATGCAAAGCGACGCTGTGTATTGAAACATATTCATTGAATATCTTGGAAAATTATGAAATAATCATTGGATGTTCTAGGTGATCCAAACTGTCCTGGAATAAATGTAGCAAAGTAACAATATCTATTAGACCGTATTGAGTAAGTTTCCTGGAAGGTAAACATATATAATGAGAAATCTTGGGATGTTCAAGGTCACTAAAACTGCCCTTAACTTCAGATGTTTGGATCTACAGTCATAACATTAGCTTAATAAGCTATGAAAGGTGACGATATGCCTTTAAACACATTCAGTGAATCTTTTGTAAGGTCACCAGTCATTGTCAGGTTATCTTGGGAAGTTCAAGTTCGCTGAGCTTGAGTTCAAAACTTAAGTATTCAGTAGTTACCGTAGCCTTTTGGGCTATACAAAGCTACGATATATATATTCAAACATATTCAACGTCCACAGACATAATAGGAAAACCTTGTTAGTATCAGGTCATTTAAAACTTTAGGTCTACAATGGTAACAGTAGCTTTAATGACCATTTTTTTTAATTGGTCAATCGGCCATCTTGGTGGTGCGGTACAGTTGTAGAAGAACACTCCTTTTATCTTTGCAACCGCGAAACCCTCATTGTATGGGTCCGATATAATGGCAATATCCGATGCCGACTCGCGAACTGCCTGACACAACATTTGTTGAGCTGCCTCACAATGGTTCCGGTTTAGTTGGGCTACCTGGGCTGCCATTAGCTTGTAGTTTTACCCTTGTAGACCGACGTAGGGCTTCCTGTTTCGTTTTTGTTGTCAGGTTTCCCAGAAGCCGTATAGTCACCACTAAGGTGCCGAGTGGTCCCTATCGCAGCCCTATGGCTGTTGTGGCCACCTCGACCTCTCATTGAGCCTTGATAGCGATGGAGATTTCACTTCACTCTGTAATTTCGTCCAGGTTTTTACACTGGGAGAGTCACTTGCGTGGTTAAAGAATGTCTCTCCACATTTCATCCTTAGGCTTGTTCTGCCAGTTTTTTATACGTCAGACTCTTCATCTTGGTATCTCTCTTGAGCTCTAGGATCATATCGCTCGTGAGAGTACGGCATATACTCCGCACATCGGTGTCCAGATTCGCGAGCTTTGCGTTACAGTGCATCAGTACATTTAGGACCTTAGACTCTTCGGTCTTAACGATGAGAGCCAAACTACGGTTCTGCTTACTTCCTTGCTTTGAGACCATTTCTCTTTTTGTGGACCTTTGTCCAGGGGTTTTCCCTCTCTGGGTCACCATTTGTACCTATTTTATTACTATTTTTTCAGTACTAAGACCGGACCGGGCCTGACTCTTGGACCACCCTCGACGCTTGAGACTCTGTTCGCTGAGCTGGGATTTGCACTAGACTTAAGCGATAGACGAAAGCATCCATCAGCGTGTTCTTAGAAGCAAACATGCACGGACCTACGAAGCTTCCATAAACTTTGTTTAAAGTACTTGCTAATATTGCTTCAAGTCAACGTGAAGTCGATAATAGCGTTTAGCCGCTCTAAGACCATCACAACTTTAGGAAGCGTGTACCGCTTCCTCTCCTTGGCCCAGAAAAGTTCTGATCCATCCATGGTTTCCATTTTCGTTAAGGCACCTGCTTCATACATATGTTTCCTATGCGCCGACAGATCCCACCTTCCTGCTGGGCGGGGATTTGGTTACGCCACCTTTGACAAACGAGGTTCGCTTCCTCTGGGGTGGATCGGTAAGGTTTGCAAGAAAAAAAACGTGCAGTAGCTCATCTACCGGGAGCTGAAGCAGTTTTATCCCGATACTGGCGTTTCGACATTTTCGAGCAGATTGAAGGCGAAGCCTCCCAACTGGCTTATATCAATCGGTGGATGACCCAGACGTCGCGGAAAAATCAATCCACTGCTCGACCGCTGCTGCCGTGAGAGCAAGCCAAACATCCCGGTTTCTAAACGAAGCAAAGTCGTGATCAAGTAAACCAGCTTCATGATGTAGTGAGATGGCGGCGATTGCAGTTCCCTTGAACCCAAAACCACCAAAACCAGTGAAAAAGAGAGTTGTCACGTCTTTGCGATGGCTATAGGCTGTGCCCTGGGATGATCGGTATGGAAATATATCATTCGTGTGCCGAAGTCTTAGCCGAGTTCGACATTTGCACATTTGGCAGTGTTGTACACACATAGGCCTAGTAGAAACCGTATGCAATTGGTGGTGAACGTAGCCCGTATCTTGGAATAAAAGTGTCCCAAATGACTAAGACGTTTAGTGTACGAAAGTAATCCAGAAAACGAAATTCAAGAGCGAATCAAAATGACAATGGGTCAAGTGCATAGTTTAATCTGCTTGGTTGTGTTGAGGCATGCCGACAAAGTCTTTACGGATAATTTACAGACACCCTGTATAGCTAAAAGAAAGCTATAGCTAAAAGTTTAAAAATTTGCGCATCAGTCTAATGCTAACGTATGTTCGCTTCTGCTCCAAAAAGTATCAGAAGTTGAATCTATTTTTACGAACAACCCCGCACTGCCATATGATGCATGAAGATTCTACAATATTGCGTGTATGTGTTATTTATAGGTCCTGAGCAGACTGATTGGCGTCGTCCATACTGCGTGTTGGGGCATCATCCGATCTTAGGCACTAATCGTTTGCAACCGCTCCGATTGTAATCGTTGACTAGCGTTTTTATTGGCTCAGTATTTCAACTTTGCTACTGATATCATCTGATTGAGGCTCGTCCGATAACTTTCCCGTAGCTTGTTGCTATAAATTTCTACGGGAAATTCTGAAAACGTCAAACGTTGAGATAACAAAGCACGTAACGTCAAAGCGATTTGTTGGTATCAGAATACTTTATTTCGTTTTCAAGTGTATCAACATGACGATGTACACAAGTGCAGCTCACTGATTGTATGGAAACACGAAAATCTAACCAAATCAAGCGACAACAGTTCTTTTTTTGGATCCCAAACAAATGCTTGAAGTTTGGGGGGCGCCATTCATTGAGATATTTCAATCGACAGAAAAAGGGTAACTGTAACCTTTTTTTAATGCAAATTTGTGCCATGGTTTTATGATTTTAGATTCAAAAATCGATTCCAAAACATTATTTTAACTTTAACCACCGAAGGCACGAAATGATCATTGATTGGGGATGAGTTTTCTACCTCTAAGATATTCTGATCGTCGAGCGATTAGAACAAGAATACCAAACATTGCTCTTCAAACGCGTAGAACAAATCCATATTCTGACTTCTTGAAGTAGCAAAAAAAATGGTCCATTCGGTTATTTAGAGGGCATGAAAATAAGCGTCCT
This sequence comes from Aedes japonicus, assembly GCA_034211315.2. Lineage (NCBI taxonomy): Eukaryota > Metazoa > Arthropoda > Insecta > Diptera > Culicidae > Aedes > Aedes japonicus. Next base: position 41,611 of record JASCZW010004546.1, on the reverse strand, counting down.
TGCGGCCATGTGTTGCGTTTCATATTATAACATGCACAACCGAGTTATTGACAACGATGGAAATTTTTATTTTTTATTTTTTCATTGACGATGTGGTCGGTGCTTACCCGATATGCTAAGAATAATTTGAACTCCAGTTTGTAATTAAGCGTGCACTTCCAAATGTCGATGGACTTGAATGTAATTTCAATAAATGATGGTGTTTCCACACTCGATAAACACAAGCTTATCATTTGTTACACAGTTGGGAAAAAATATGTAATTTTCTAAGTTATCTATTGCACATACCGTAACCGACCAATACCCATTGAATGGGTAAAATATCACCCATTTCTAACTCAAGCGGGTTAACTCCTTTAATGGTAAACGATTTTACCCATTGATGGGTAAATATCCTGTACGTCAGGTTATCAGGTATTTTTAACCCATTTTTCAAAATGATTGTTTTGTTTTGGAAATGGGTATGAAATACCCATTTTCAAAATGTTTGTTATTTATTTGCAATTATTTCCAATCCATGCTACACTGTAAAAAAATTACCTAGCTACTTCTGGAAACGCATGTTGATATTTGCCAGTTCTAAAATAAGTGACTTTCACATGAACATCACATAGAAAAAGAAATTTAACTTGACAAATCATTTACATTTCACACATAACATTCACTTGATTTTGCGTAGCATTTTCCACTTCCTGAACCACGTGAAAGTTAACTGGATTTCTGGTGGATATTTTCCACTGACTATGTGATTTTTTTATCGGACCAAGGAATTCAAAGTCCAAATCACTTTTACGACGACAATCACAACAGATACGCATTGAAGTTGGACAATTCCGTAATAAACATCGATTATGACCATCACCTTTTTTTTCGAATCGTAAAGAGAAACAGCTGTTTGCTCAGATAAATGGCAATGAAATGAGACTGCTTATCCTTCCGATTACGAGTTCACGCCCTCGCAGATGGCCAATCTGTTTTACAGCGTCAGTTTTCCGCACTATCAGGAATGTTCCTCTGTCATATTTGACGTACGATAATAGTCATAAAAACATCAAAATGAAAGCGATGGCTCTTCCTTGTTGAGTTGTTTGGGACCTGATAAGCTGGAGTTGTAAAGTTAAAGGCGTGTGAAAATACTCAAGGAAAATATTATCTGGCAGTCATTGTACTTTCGAAGATAACATCATTGGCGCAATAATTGTAATTCAAAACAAACGAAAATACTGAATCTAAAGAGAGCTAACGGAAAGAAGCTTACTTTATGTAGTCAGACCTGTGCAATACAAATGCACTTCACCAGCCAAAATGTATTCTTTGGCAACAGCTCTAAAAAGGGCTCTTTGTAAGTCACCATTTTTAACCGGAGTGTCGTGTGAAATTATGCCCAGCACGGGAGTTATTCGAAAAAAGAAACTGATGCATTTATGTTCCCCACAGAAAAAAATAAGAACTTAAACAGACGTGTAAATGACAAAACCAAAAATTCCCATCGTTCAATTGCAAGCCAAAGTGAGCGTAAACAAGGAAATTGTTTGCAATTTTTCATACAACAAACATGATTTCATCAACACCAGGCTTAAATTGACATGAAATATCCCACGAATTGATGCCATTTATGTGCACTAAATGAGAAAGAAAATTGCTTTTCTTTTAAAACTATGTTGTCAAATCAAAGCACTCCACTGCAGATCGTTTGTTGCATCACTCGTTCAAAGCCACCAAAGAAGTATTGCTCCTTCGCGACCATGAAACATATCTCGTGATCAGAGAGCGCTACCGGGTATAATCAGTAACCATAATCACAATGGTTATAGCAACAATCAATATGCAACTAGCGATTTGAAATTGGATTACTGTTGTAGAACCCCTTGGTTCAAAGAACACCTTGAAGCCAGCACCTTGCTGTACATATTTGCGCCTTTGTTTTGATTTGCTTTGATATTTTGACAGAGTATTTGAGAGTGTGTTCGTGTGAGTTCATTATTAGGGGCGTATTATTAAGCTTGAGACCGAGCTTGGGACCGATGTGCTAGTACTGACTGAGCCATGAAAAAATCGTATTTGCTCGGGACCTGCTGGTCTTAGAGTCTTATACCTCGTACAGACATACAACGTACAGCGTTGTACGAACTGTCAAATACTTTAATCCAGTACTAAAAACAGGTACTAGACTAAAGGAGTACAACGCTGTACATAGTATGTCTGTCCCAGGCATTAGTCTATGGTTGTAGTGCGATAACCTTGAACTGAGCGTCATTCAACACCCAAACCTCCAGTTCCCATTCGAAATACTCAGCTCATTGGGTTATTCGGAATGATGTACGGAATAATGACATAGGACTACGCAACTAAAAGTAAGGCATTCAGATTGTACTTTGAAACATTCTTAGAAAATTAAACTTTTCAGGCCTAAACTTTCCCCCAGCATTATTATGAAAGCAATTTGGTGTGTTCTTGTTGAATTAGTGCCCAATAACATACAGATGATTGAAAAAAGTAGGGTTTATTTTTTGAAGATCTAGGTTTTCCAAACTGTTCTGGAGTTCAGAACTTAAGATCTACAGTTGTAACAATAGCTTGATTCGCTTTACAATGTTGAATACACAGCGTATTTTTGCATGGTCTGTACTGTAAATGTTATGTTCTGAAAACCAGGACAGTTTGGATGACCTAGAGGATCAGAAAGTTATAAAACATTGACTGTTGACCTTCCAAAAGATTCACTGAATAAGTTTGAATACATATAGGTGACTAGCTATAGTCACCTTATAAAATGCTACTGTTAAAACTGTAGATCTTATGTTTTGAAATTAAGGATATTTTGAATGACATATAATATACCAAGATTGTCGCATTTTGTTTGTCGACTTTCTGCACTATTCAATTAATATTGTTAAATACATATTCTTCCTTTGCATACTCCAAAAACCTACTGTTACAGCTGTTGCTCTTATGTTTGGTACTCAAGGACAGTTTGGATGACACCGATCATCCCAGTTTTTCTCGTAATGTTGGTTTACGTTCTAAAATATTCACTCGATATGGTTGAACGTAGCGTTACTTTGTATAGCCCAAAAAGCTATAGTTACTACTGTAGATCTTTATTTTAGTTTATATATCATAACCTTATATATGACCCTGAACGCTATTGTTACAGTTGTAGATCTGAAGTTCCGAACTCAAAAGCATTTCGGATAACCTAGAAGATCCCAGAAAGATACAAAATTATTTAACGTTTACCCCCTATAATTTTATAATACGTTTGCATATGTACCATATTCTAAAACAACGCTTCATGCTATTAATAAGGTATTTATTTTTTCTTCCTGAACTTCTCCATATTCAGGATGTTCTAGGAAATATTTCCGATCGATTGGTGCAAAATTTTTGAAAATCTTTTCGTGACAATCGCAATGCGATTTTTTAAATCGTAGAAAACAAAGACGCAGTCCTACGTCAAGAAAACTGAAAGGACAAGCAATTGATGACGCTGCCCAGAAAAAAATAATAAATTTGAACACACGTGTAAAATTTCCCCTCATAGCAATTAAACCGAAGCAAGCGTAAACAACGTAATTCTAGACAAAATCGTCAAAAGGTCGAAAGGAACAATTGTAAACAACGACTTAAAACGTTAATTTCCTGGAAATGCCAGATTGCTTACATCTATATTTACTACCGATGGGATGGTAATAACTCCTTCTATCTGTTTCTGGTGCTATTCTGGTTGTGGGAGCAAGCACATCCCAGAAAAATACGCAAGAGGTCATTGTTTACAAATTTTACTTTCGACCTATTGACTATTTTGTCCAGAATTGTTTGCAATCTTTCATACAGCAATATGAAACCAGCAATTTGAAATTAGTTCACTGTTGTAGAACCCCTATTTCCGAAGTACACACGCTATTTCTAAACAACCCAAATTTGAGTACGATGGACTCAAATTCGTCGGAAGTATGGCTACCCAAAAGTGAGTAAAGATGGTTAAAAGTAACACGTTGACAATTAGTAAACATCGATCGGATTCAAGCCGATGTTGACTGTTGGTCATCTTACCACTACGAACTATCTTTACTCACTTTTGGGTAGCCATACTTCCAACGAATTTGAGTCAAGCGTACTTAAATTTGGGTTGTTTAGAAATAGTGTGCAATTTGCATTTTTTTTTACATGGTTTATTTTCGGCAAAAACTCCAGAACGGAACATCTTATCGACCTGATTCAAATCACATTTTTCGTTTTGGGCAAAAAGTAATATGGCAGTTATTCAAAAATTTCACATTTTTTGTGTAAATACTCTAAATTTTATTTATTTTATTTTGACCATTACATGAAAAGGTACCACATGCGAACATAATCGAAATGATTTAAAATGTGTTTGCATGTGAAAATGTCACCTCTATTTAGTTTTTTTTTTGCACGGTTTCATAGTAAAAGTGGAGCTTATCCCCGGTGCAATAAAAAAAGACCTTAGTGTACGCTCCTGCGGTTTTTGGTAGCTTGCGGTCTAGTTTCATTGTTTTTGTTTTGATTCGCTACATGCTCGTTCAGATCTACTCTAAATAGAGTAACTTTCATTCAGTTTTGTATTTCCATGCTAATTGTCAAAAACTGAGATACTTGAAAAACAGGAAACTGAGTTAATGCTACTCTGATTGTAAAAGCGTTGTACTTATAAAAATAGAGTAATTGCAATAAAGTTGTCGAAAGCGAAAAACGTGGTTCAGTCCAAGGTTCCGTCGATCAAAAGTTTTCAAGATGGGAAGACCATAGACTAACATTAAGACCAGTGGGTCCCGAACAAAACCGTTTTTTTTTCTAGGCTCAGTCAGTACTAGCACATCGGTCCCAAGCTGAATAAGCGCCCCTAATAATGAACTCACACAAACACACTCTCAAATATTCTGTCAAAATAACACAGCAAACGAAAACAGAGGCGCAAGTATGTACAGCAAGGTGCTGGTTTCAAGGTGTACCTCGAACCAAGGGGTTCTAGAACAGTGAACCAATTTCAAATCACTAGTTGCATATTGATTGTTGGCTATACGTTGTATGTCTGTCCCAGGCAGTACGTTATAAGGTGCAAATCATTAAGCTTGGGACCGGTGTGCTAAGTACTTCCTGAGCCAAAAAATATATTCATTGTCTTCATGAACTTCCAGCCGCTGATACAACATTGGTAGCAATTTTCTTTACAACAACCCTGCTTCCAGCGATATCTGGCTTACATTTACATAAAAGATCCTATCCCAGCATGTGAAAATTCTGTCAAGCCTGGTGGAAGCAGCTGAGGTTATGTGTTCTCGAGGTTTGTGGTTCAAATATAACTGTATTTGTAAAGATTGTAGTCGAAAAAAATCCAACAGTCAAAAACGATCCCCAGCAATTCGTTTTGAGTCGGATGGTTTTGGAAATCTCAGGGTTTAAATAAAAACATTTTAGCTACGTTTTTGCAGAGTTGGATTTTTCAATCTTCTCTCCTAGACTAAATGCCCACATTTTGGACTTAAGGACATACGGGATCAAGTTCCTATCACTTCGAAGTTTTCTGAGTCTGAAACCTCAAATACTATTAGGACTTTAGGCGTGAAATTTTCTAGAATCGTTTGCACCATTGGAGTAACCATTGGTTAGCAATTTGAGCGTTATCTGTTTGGTTTTGTTGGTGATTTTTAGTTTCAAAAATCTAATCTATAAATCATATGGAAAAAGGACTCCTCCAGTTTCACCTTAATGCTACCCATCAAGTCCTGTGCAACACATGGGCTTCTTTCTATACGCTTTCATCCACTGTTTCTTCAAATCCTTGTTGTTTTTGAAGACCTTCTCTGTTTTTTGCCTTCATAATCGCCAATATTTTTTTCTATTGGGTGAATTTGGCGGATTTGCCACCTTCGGCACAAAACCAACATCGTTGGCTTCGTACCACTCCATCACCGGTATCACTTAATGGCACGATGCCAGGTCCGACCAAAACACAGTGACACCTTCGTGGGACCAAAGGCAGAACAGCAGGCGCTTTTGGAGGTATTCTTCTTTATATATTTGGCCGTTGATGGTGCCGGTCGTTATGTACGGCTTGCTGAATGTACCGCACCAACAGATCTCCTGACACACAAAGTACTTCTTGTCAAGATTGTCGATCTTCTTCTTTCTAAACTTCTCCGGAACATCCAGGAGTCATGAAAAACTCCAGGCTAGGGATATGCTTGACGTCCGCTTGAAAGTACGTCTCTTCATCCATTACAATGCATTTCGGTTGATCCAACGACTCACGGTACAGCTTCCTGGAGTTTGATTTGACCACTGTATTCTGTTTATCGGTTCGGTCAGGCACCTTCCTTCCTTTGAAGGCATAAAGTCCGGCCCTCTTCATTGAACCAGACGGAAGAATTGACCTTCTTGGCTCACGTCTCAAATCAAATTGTTCGGATAGGGCTTGAAGTAACCCTCACCTTCGCAGTGTTCACAGGGTTGGTCGTCTTCGTTTTTCACCCGCTGCCAGCCCGCTGGGTAGTCTGGGTCTCAATGAACGATTTTACCACACAGGACATGGTCGAATTGTCGATTCAAAACTGTTTTCCGATCCATCTGTGAGACTGATGAAAATTCGTATGTAAACATGTACTCTGAACTAGTTTTACCAAAAATTTCATCAGTTTTTACCGATGCAATAAAAATAATACACAAAATAAAGTGTTGCATTTTTATTTTCGAGTACAATCTTTAAACAAATACGTATGAAAAATAACTCCAGCTAAGAATTTTCCTTGTTCTTACTTTGGGCCGCAGAATTTCCATCGCATCTGGTGTTCGTGCGGTGTAGCTAACATACATACATACATACATTTATTTCTTCAACATCACATTAAGGATAAGACACAATCAACAATAGTACGCCACAATACTCGGTTTGCGGATGCCGCTCTCCTACCTCGGTCACGCCCAATGCCCGCCAGATCACGCTCCACCTGGTCCACCCATCGTACTCTCCGCGCTCCACGCCTTCTTGTGCCCACCGGATCAGTAGCGAACACCAACTTTTCAGGGTTGTTGACCGGCATTCTTGCAACATGTCCTGCCCACCGTATCTTTCCGGCTTTGGCCACCTTCTGGATGCTGGGTTCGCCGTAGAGTGCAGCGAGCTCGTGGTTCATCCTTCGCTGACACACACCGTTCTCCTGCACACCGCCGAAGATCGTCCTTAGCACGCGTCGCTCGAAAACTCCGAGTGCTTGCAGGTCCTCTTCGAGCATGATCCATGTCTCGTGTCCGTAGAGGACCACCGGTTTTATTAGCGTTCTGTACATGGTGCATTTGGTGCGGGGGTGAATCTTTTAGACCGCAGTTTCTCCTGGAGCCCGTAGTAGGCACGACTTCCACTGATGATGCGCCTTCGAATTTCACGACTCGTATTGTTGTCAGCCGTCAATAAGGATCCGAGGTAGACAAATTCCTCCATCACCTCGAAGGTATCCCCGTCTATCGTGGCATTACTTCCTAGGCGGATTCGGTCGTGTTCGGTTCCGCCTACCAGCATGTACATTGTTTTCGACGCATTCAAAACCAGTCCGACCTTTGCTGCTTTGCGTTTCAGGCGGGTGTACAGCTTTCCAAATGTTCTTGTGTTCCACCGTTCCAAATGTTCTTGCGATAATGTCCATGTCGTCCGCAAAGCACACAAATCGTACCCCGGCTATTGAGCCCGTCTCGTCGCATTACACTTTCCAGAGCGATGTTGAATAGTAAGCATGAGAGTCCGTCACCTTGTCGCAGTCCCCAACGAGATTCGAATGAATTGATAGTTCACCCGAAACCCTAACGCACCCTTATGGTCTAAGCTAACACAACTGATGAAATATCTAACAAAACTGTAATAGAACTTATCATCCTCGGGTTGGGTACACGTTTTATATTGTGCAATTGTAAATGCTAACACTAAAGCTATTACTAATCAGCTCTCAACTGCTATGTACACACGAAATCAGGGACCATATTGCTAAATGAAATAAACAGCATTATACGAAACGTTAATTCGTTTCGACATCTCCAATAAGACAGATATCTGAATCCATGATTGGCGGTGCAACGAAAAGCAAATATTGTACATCGTCCTACGCAAGTTCCACTGAACAAACACCAAAGAAGCAAGCTTAACAATACGCTTATCTTTCTCATTTATTTCAATGGGAGAAGAAATTAAGTGTTAAGCTAAAACAATGCTTATCGCTCCGTAATCACCTGATAACGAAGGTCGTCATAGCGCGATAATTGACAATTCGCGTGTGATTGTAATTACAATTGCATTTTCTAGATTAACCAAAGGTGCATGTTCAAGAGTCCCTCGTGGATTTAAAAAGGGATTAAATGTGTCAACTAACGCTGACATTTTTATCAAATCGAAAATCTACATGGCTTCTGACTGATTGGCGATAAAAGTGCCAGTCTAGCGAAACTGAAAATGATATGTTGGTATTATAAATCATATTATATTGATTGCGTGAGTCAAAACGACTGGAAGAAAATATCCACGGTTTGGTGAATATTTGAGAAACAAAAATGCGCCAGCTGGGGAAGTGCAAATTGTAGATGGATCTTCGCCATTCATGATAATCATCTGTTGCCTTATCTCACCAACTTCAGCGATTATAGTGGGGTGAGGATTGTAGAGCATACAGATAGAATGGATTAAGGTTATTGTGGTCATCATCGATTAGTATCGCCACTTCAAATTGTGAAAGCACGTATCTGAGAAACTGAGAAGCGCCGGACAGTAGATCATCGACGTAGAAATCGTTCAAAACAGGATCAACCGCAGCAGGATACGTTGCCGTTTGCTTTTTGGCAATCTGCTGGAGCGTTTTCGTTGCTAGATACGGTGCGCTCGCTGTAGCGTTTGTGCCAGTTTGGAGTGATGGGATCGGAAGGGCATCTGCGATGACGAATACGGAGAAGCTGCAGGTCGTTGGGGTTATGCAACACTTGTATGTACATTTGTGTGGGTAACTGTGTGGGATGGAATCTTCAAAAGAATCTGCAATCGGCTTCATGTGATCAAGTTGTAGATACTTGTCCATATACAGATTGTAGGAGTCATCCGTTGTAGAATCTTTGGCAGACGCATCACATATCGTCCAGTTGAATAACGCATCGTCGTTGTAGAATACAGCTCTTCACTGTTATTTTCTTCGGAAGGTCGAATCTAATCCGATGGAATTGTTTCCATGTTCCAAAATTTTAGAAGAGCGGCTTGCAACCGATTATCGACGGTATAGAGATAGCCGAGAACCGTGGAATGCAGGCAGCCGAGCAAGGTGCGAGTCCAGAGACCGCCCAACCAAACGAAGTATCGACTGCCTACGGAAGACCATCACCCAGAGAATTCTTCCGTTCCGTGTGGAGATCTCAGTACGTTTCACTGCCGATAACGAAGTCTTCCATGTCAAAATGTTGATCGGTGTAGTTGGAAATTCCGACGACGGTTGCTTCAGTGCCAAAAATTGCAATTTAATCGAGATCTTTCGACCCCCGACTCGATGGTTGCAGTAATGGCACTTCTTATCTTTTGTGTAGACTGTACAATGTATCCCACCGCTGTCACCAAATGTGCAATGTTTCCGGGCGGCGATCCGGCCTCACTCAGCTGTTTAAGCCAGCTGGTGTGTTTGAGACCATGAGAAGGTTTTAAACAAGGCAAGTAGAGAACTCTTCCTTGATTACAACTCTAGGTGACAAATAACCCAGAGGAGTGTAAAATTAGGGGCCATTGTGGCGATGCATGATGGCATAAATGAAGACCGGATCGGGTCGCCAAAAGACGACGAACCGATGCCTGAGACGGATACGTATACTGTGAAGGGATGACTGTGGAGAATGTTCCCCAGTGGTTTCGAAAATCATCGGCTTCCATCGTAATCGGGATTAAATTCTCTCTCAGACGAAGACAATTCGTGTCAGGTCGAACGGATAACGTTAGACTAATTCAAGTTTTTTAAACAAAATATGGCTTTCTTCAACAATATCTGAATACGCGAACCATGGTCTTAACCCTAGCCATAAGGTTCTGCACAACCTCAGCATCGATTTTTTTTTGCATATTAGCTCATGCTTTCCTCATTTCTTCTACATTTTTCATCATTTTAGAACCAGTTTAGAGGTGCTCCATCATAATGGCCCAGTATTTTTCCATTGGGCATCGTTCCGGAGTATTCGAGGAGCTCAGATCTTTCGGCATAATACCGATGTGGAATGTTACGCCGACGAGAAGAAAAGAGAATGATTCCGAGATTTCGAATATAGGTTATATTTTAATATCCTGTGAGAAAAATTACATAATTTAGGTTAAGGCTACAGGTTTTACGAGATAGCTTTCTGAAACTTACGTTTAGTCAATTCTCTTCTAGTGACTTTTTCTTCTGTCTACTACCTTGTTCCAGAGCTGTTACGACTAATAAAAGGTACCCTCAATAAATATTTTACCATTTAAAACTTCAATTCAATTTACCTGTAGTTTGCTTCGTAGGTTACAAACAATTATCTCACCGTTCAAGCATGTATTAGCACGTAATCTAGAATTTTATAATTTTGATTTTAAGAAATAGTAATAAGATTGAAATTAGTAATTCTCACTTCTGGTGTAATGACTAATTAATTAAGAAACTTATGAAGACTACTTAATGCTTCAGTGCACGTTTTTCGCTCTATCACCTACAAACCGTATCTGTCATTCAACTCATTGGCGTACTGCGTACATAATATAGGGGCATGGATATCTTGGAGCGACACAACACCGAGGGGTTGTAACACTCCCCCGTATGCCAATTCAGGAGCTTGGTTTACGCATTTTCGCTCCAGATGTCCAGGACAGCTAACTTAACGGCTGGGCGTTCGTAAACTCCTTTTGATGTTTGCACAGTAGCGCTACGCACCTGACCATCTTTCTGCACGATACCGATTACCTTGCCCTTTGGCCAGCAATTCCGTGGATGATCTGGATCCACGATTACCACAATGTCTCCGACTGCAATCGGTTTTACCTTCTTGTACCATTTTGTTCGTCTTGTGATTTCTGGTAGGTAGTTTCGCAACCAGCGTTTCCAGAAGATGTTTGCCATCACCTGTGATATCTGCCATCCACGACGGACAGTTTGAACATTATCGTCAGCGAGTGTCAAAGGCTTCGAACCATCTGATGAACCCAGTAAAAAATGATTGGGTGTGAGAGCAGGGTCAGACTGGTCATCAACTGGAACTTCCGTCAGAGGGCGACTGTTTAGTATGGCTTCAATTTGTGTCAAAGCACTACGCAGCTCCTCGTCGGTCGGTCGTCTACACCTAAGTACTTCTGTTAAATTACGCTTAACCGATTGAATCAGTCGCTCCCAGCTACCACCCATGTGTGGAGCTGCCGGAGGGTTGAATCGCCAGGAAGTAGTAGGGGTTGTGAACTCCTCTGCCAACTGGTGCTGGTCTAATGTACGTATAGCTTGACGTAGTTCTCTGGAAGCGCCAACAAAATTTGTTCCCCTATCACTATAGAAGCATATAAGGGTTCCTCGACGAGCAACGAAATTATTCAGCGCCATAATACATGAGCTTGTGCTTAGAGAATTGGCGACCTCAATGTGAAGAGCCCGGACGGTTAAACAAGTTAACAAGACTCCCCAACGCTTTTCAACTCTACGACCAACAATAACTTCGATAGGTCCAAAAAATCAACACCTACATGAGAAAATGGTCTAGTAAACGCAGCTAATCGCGCTGGAGGAAGCTCAGCCATTTCAGGTGGAACTGGCTTCACATCGCGGTTCCGACACCATTGACATTTACAACGCATCTTACGAAGCGCTCGTCTCAAACGTGGAATACAAAACCTTCTACGTACCTCGTTAGTAACCGTTGCATAATTCCTGTGATGATACCTTTCGTGGAAGTCTGTAAGCACTAAGTAAGTCACATGGTGATCATCAGGTAAAATAATCGGATACTTCTCGTCTGGGAACAGGAAAATACATTTTGCCGCCCTGCTATTCATTCGCAAAATACCCGTCTTGTCCAGAAAGGGGCTTAGATTGCAAATCTTACTGCCCATTGCAACCTGCACTATTCGTTCGCCCTCATTATTTGCACTGCTCAAAACCTTTAATTCTTCTGCGTAAACCTCCTGCTGTGCTTGACGGAAGTGGTATTCCTGAGCCCGTTGAAGTTCTTCGCTTGTTAATGCCCCGGTTCGCAGTGGCAGTCTTCTTCGCTTTGACTGAAGGTTGTTCAAAAATCGTTGTACATATGCAGTGACCTTCACCAAATGCTTCCATCGCGAGTAGTTACTTGCCACAATTACCGGCTCTGCAATTTTACTATGAAGAAGTACACTTGATCGAATCTCTTCCTCTGTTGTTTCATGAATAAAAGGACGATTTGGCCAGTTTTCCTTAGGTTTTCTCAGAAAGTCTGGCCCCCTGAACCATCGATCTTCTATTTCCAGCTCCACCTGCCCCGTCCATTTGGTACCGTCGTCAGCAACATTCCACTCCGATTGAATCCAATTCCATTCGTGGACCTCTGTAGTGTCTAGTATTTCACTCACTCTTGCAGCAACATACTGGCTGTAACGACGGTGATCGGACCGCAACCAACAAAGGACGTTTTTAGAGTCGCACCAAAAATAACGTTGGGAAATCTGAACGGAAAGCGATTTAGATATCGTTTTAGCCAACCTCGATCCAATAACAGCAGCCTGCAGCTCCGACCGTGGCGTCGACAAGTATTTTAATGGAGCTACACGAGTTTTTGCTCCAACTAATGTACACTCTACAACATCATGCTCCTCGAAACGCAGAAATACAACTGCTGCCATCCCGTTATCGCCGGCATCCACAAAGGTGTGCATCTGAATCCGTGTTCGTTTCCCGATTGATGTAGTTTGATGATAACACCGGGGAATTTGAATCTTCTCCAGTTTCGGTAGCAGCTTAATCCAAGTTTTCCATTGAGAGAACTGCTTTCCTGATATTTGTTCGTCCCATTTCAAGCCGATGCGCCATACTTCTTGCAGGGTGACCTTGAGCAGCATCAAAAAATGCGAGATCAAACCAAGCGGATCGAATACTGTCATCAAAATACGAAGCAGCTCACGTTTGGTTGGAGCTCGGCTTCCATCAAATAACGCCACATCAAAACGACTATAGCATATCTTGAACATGAAACAATCGGTTGATGTGTTCCACCACATTCCCAAAACTTTCTCCGTCGCAATCTCTGATGCTAAATTCAGGCTCTTTTCTTCAGTTGGATCTTCGTTCAATGCTTGCAGGACCTTGGGAGAATTAGAGGTCCAATTCCTTATCTCGAAACCACCTTGAGCGTGCACAAATTTTACCGATTTCGCAAGTTCAATTGCTTCCTCTTCCGTTTCCGTGCTGACAAGCATATCATCCACGTAGTGCTTGTTTTGTATGGCCGCTACTGCTGCTGGATATTCTGCTTCGAACCTCTGGGCGTTTTGATTTTTCACAAACTGTGCTGTGGTTGGCGACGAACGTGCTCCAAAGATCATAACCTCAACAACGAAAGTGCTCGGTTCCTCCGAATCATTTGTATCACACCAAAGAAAAAGTTGGTAAAACTGATCTTCTGGACGAATTCCAATTTGAAGAAACATCTCGCGAATATCTCCGCATATGGCGATGCGATGTTCACGAAATTGGTAAAGCACCGATACCAACGAGCACATCAAATCTGGTCCCGTGAGCAATACAGAATTAAGGCAAACTCCGTGTACGGACGCAGCTGCATCCCATACGATTCTGATCTTTCCCGGTTTATTGGGATTTAATACTGGAAAAGTCGGAAGATACCAAGTCATTCCTTGCTTTTGTGTAAGTTCCTCTGGCAACACTTTCCTTACGTATCCTTTCGACTGATATTCTACTAATTTTTCATTGAAGGCTTGCTTAAGATCGAAGTCTTTTGACAGACGCCTTTGAAGACACTTCAATCTTTGAAGGGCCATTGAGCGGCTCTCAGGCAAATGGATATTATTGAAACGCCAAAGAAGACCGGTTTCATATTTGTTATGAACAAGCCGTGTCAGTGATTTCAAGAGTGAAATCGCTTTCTCATCGTCTCTTGACATAATAGAGCTTACTGGGGTCATAATTCCAAGACTATCTAAACTGAAATACTGTTTGACTTCCTGGTGAATAAGGTTATCTCTCTGCGGGTTGCATGCACAGATGTGGTAGGTATGCTTTCCATCAACCGCCGAGTCCTGAGAAGGAACAGCCTCCAAAAATCGTCCATCCTAAGTGAGTTTTCACAGCAATAGGTTCACCTTCCTTTCCTTCGCGGCAACGCCGTACCAAAGAAACATTGGCATGTTTCAATCCTATTAAGATCCTAGGCCTCACAATATTGTAGGACTCTACTGGAACACCATCCAGATGTTTGTATTTCCTTCTGAGCTTATCAACGTTCAAACTTTGTTGTGGCAATTCAAGCGCATCTACTGTACGTACACCACTCAGATTGAACATCCTGCCATTCAATCCGGATATCCCGACACTCACTTTTCGTGATTTCTCTTCAAACCGATGGGTTCCACCTGTCCACTTCAGGCAGAGTGGTTTTGATTCTCCTGAAAGCTCAATTTCGCAAGCAATTTGCTCGTCTAGCAGCGTTAATTCCGAACCATCGTCCAAAAATGCGTAACAATCCACCTTTTTAGTCGGTCCATTACAACGTAACTGGTAAATAGCGAAACAATTCCAAACCTGCATCTAGCTGATGAATATTTACGCTTCGTTCCTCATTCGATGTTGTGTGAGTAGAGCTTCCATCTGGTTCGTTTGGCGCAACGAGATTCTTATGTAATAGCGGATTGTGCTTAAACGTACATCCATTAACTCCACATGCCTTGCTGTTACAGTTTCCACCATGCTGCCGCAAACACTTCCGGCATATCCTGAACTCACGTACCGCAGCCCATCTTGCTTCATAAGAAAGATTCAAAACCGCTTACACTTAGCGGCATTCGTACAGTTTCCCTTGCAAATAGAACAAATCTTTGACGTCATCGTACCGGAGTTCTCGCTGGGTTGATTATACGTTTGATTGCTTGACACTTTTTGTCTGGATACTGTTTCCGATGTAGATTCGACATGAGTATTTACAAAAGCCTTGCCTTGTCGCTTTCCACGAGTATCTTGCCCGGAACCGTGTGATTTTCGAGGATCCGCAACGATACTCGCATCTTCTGCTATCGAGTAAATCAATCGGAAAATGCAACAAGATTCGACTTCTTTAACGTCTTACTATGTCGCGCCCAATCTAATTTTATGGCTGGGGAAGCTTGCTTACAAGATCCTGCATGAGTGTTACGTCACGCATGTACTCTTTTCGCCCACAAGCGTCGATAGTAGAACACAAATTTTGAACAGCGAGGGCATAGTCCACAAGTTTCTCAATCGAATCTGATCTTACTGGTGCCATGGCTAGAATCTTATCCCGTAACGTACTGATGATAACGTGTGGCTGGCCAAATCTTAGCTTCAGAACACTGATTGCCTTTGATACCATAGACGGATGCATTAAGAAACTCCGCACTGTTGCGAGGGCATCATCTTTCAAACAATTTCGGAGGCGGATCATGTTCTCCTCATCTCTATAGCCACACATTGTAGTCGTACTTTGGAATGTTGATATAAACATTGGCCATTCTTCAGGATTTCCAGCAAATCTGGGAAGATCATTTGACACTACTTGCCGTGCAGCTACCTGTTCTCGTGTGAGAGTACCATTTACCCTAGAATGGAGCTTCTCCTGAATAAATGTTTTACGCGTTTGAGATCGGACAGGTGTTGACTGCTTTTTGGGACAAAGATTCGTCTTGACCATCATACTCCTCCTCGGTATCGCTACATTCTTCGTCGTTTGCTTCATCGGAATCCGAACTTTCATGTGAATGGTCATCACTTCCATAATGCGCATCAGAACGGCAAACACTACTAGCTAACTCTTCCATTAACTCAAACTTTTTCGCCATCAATTCACGTTTTTCTTCATTTCCTCGAGCATTAACGTTTCTTCGACAAGCAGCTTTTTAAGCTGCACCTTTAAAGTTTGCGTTGATCTGCTTGGTAAGTCCAACGCCATAGATTTTGCCTTAGATGATTTATTCTTCTCGTGTCCCATAGGCTTTTCGTCATCCGAACATTTTTGTGGTTTCTGTTGTTCAGCTGCTTCCTGATTTTGCCACCGGTCTTTGGAACTCGAATTCTTTACCGCTTTCTTTGGTTTTCCAGTCTTCGTTTTCCTAGCGTTTACTCTTGATGAATTGGTTTTCTTACTGTACCTCTGGTGTTCCTTCTTGACGCCTTTTTCTTCTGCTGGTTTGTTGCCGCGTTTTCGCATTTCAAACAAACCCAGTCATAGTTTTCGATGTCTTCAGTTACACCGGCACAATCGTAATGACACCAACATTTGCAAGAATCGCATTGGACCATTCGACTATTGTCAGCATATTCACAGAAATCACAATTGTGTTCTTCCATGAGGGCAAGCTTCTTAGATGCTTTGTTATGAGGTTTGTTGTTCGAACCTGCGGCAGCTTTACTGGATGTAGGAGTAGTTGGTTCGATCGGGTCGGACATTCTCTTCAAGTAAACGATATTAAAAGATGTGGAATGTTACGCCGACGAGAAGAAAAGAGAATGATTCGAGATTTCGAATATAGGTTATATTTTAATATCCTGTGAGAAAAATTACATAATTTAGGTTAAGGTTACAGGTTTTACGAGATAGCTTTCTGAAACTTACGTTTAGTCAATTCTCTTCTAGTGACTTTTTCTTCTGTCTACTACCTTGTTCCAGAGCTGTTACGACTAATAAAAGGTACCCTCAATAAATATTTTACCATTTAAAACTTCAATTCAATTTACCTGTAGTTTGCTTCGTAGGTTACAAACAATTATCTCACCGTTCAAGCATGTATTAGCACGTAATCTAGAATTTTATAATTTTGATTTTAAGAAATAGTAATAAGATTGAAATTAGTAATTCTCACTTCTGGTGTAATGACTAATTAATTAAGAAACTTATGAAGACTACTTAATGCTTCAGTGCACGTTTTCGCTC
Organism: Aedes japonicus; assembly: GCA_034211315.2. Lineage (NCBI taxonomy): Eukaryota > Metazoa > Arthropoda > Insecta > Diptera > Culicidae > Aedes > Aedes japonicus. The sequence goes on along the minus strand of JASCZW010004546.1, from coordinate 24,478 downwards.
TATCACCTACAAACCGTATCTGTCATTCAACTCATTGGCGTACTGCGTACATAATATAGGGGCATGGATATCTTGGAGCGACACAACACCGAGGGGTTGTAACAACCGACATCATTCGCCTTATACCACTCTAGCACGTCCTTCGTGAAGTGGCATGATGCCAAATCCGGCCAGAAGATCGTCGAACCGTCCTGAGCCTCCGAAAGAGGGAGAAGCCGCTTTTGGAGACACTCTTCCAAATACACCTGTCCATTCATGGTGCTTGCGCTAACAAAAGGTGTACTACGCTTTCCCGCAAATACAAATCGCTTTCCAATTTAAGAACTTCTAGGCGAACTTCGACATCTTCTGTGTCCGAAGGTCCTCGGAAACATCACACTTATTCTTAGCAGTATCCATACAGGTTTCCTGGAATCTGGTAGAAGTCCGCCTTGACATATGTCTCTACATCCATTACGCAGAAGTGTGGTGTAACTTCTGGTAGTACATGGATGTTTGCGACCGTTACGTTACGTGTTTTTCGTTACGGCCTGCACCTTAAAAGTACGTAGTCCAGCCTGAGTTATGGTATTCTGCACGAAAGTGTTGCTCACAAGCAACTTTTTAGAGACATCTTGAACTGAGGCGTTCGGTTTCGTTTGGGATCGTTCTCGTAGACCTGATGGCTTATTTTCCGTATCTTTGCTTCCGATCAACTGTCAGACAATCTTCGAACCGTTTTATGTTACCAAACATTCGTAGAATTCGCGATTCTCAGTTTTTTTCCGATGACACGATGTGACAGATCCCTATTCTCAACGTACTCGGGAAAAACTTTTACGCGCACGTACTGTTCTTTCGTCGCCATATTAAAAACTTTTGTGCACCTGATGAAATAATTTCGCAGAGTGTGAACAATACACAATAAACTAAGTCTACGCAAAATAACAATTAATTTCACCCAACAAATCAAAAGCTACAGTAATTTGAGAGTGTGTGGTTTTTAAATGGTACACCCTCTACTCCAGGCCACTTGGATCGCCAGAATTGAAGATTGAAGAATTTAAGATACACTCTTCGTTTCCTCAGATGGTGTGATCAAGCTATGTTTGCTGGAATGCTCCACACAGGTGATCGATTGCTGTCAGAGTTAAATATTACAACCTCATCACAGTAGCTATGCCCTACACTCGGCCCTACATGAGTAAATTTGATCAATTAGTCGACGCACAGTCGGCAGAAATGGACCCAAAATCCCATTAATTTAGTCCTTAAAAACAGCTAATATTATGGAAAAAAATGCGGAAAATCGAATGGTAGTGGTCTCATTTAGGGCTGACCACGGTAAGTGTCCAATTTTGCCCGTTTTTCCTCTCATTTTTGATGCAAACATTCAGCTCGATGCTACTATAGTGAACCTAAGTGCACTGTAAATTTGCAGAAAAAGCTAGATAACTGAATAGAACAAATTTTACTCTGATCGAATGCCAGGAAATGGTCCATTTTACCCGATTTCCCCTCATACATGCATTAACTCATATACCATGCGGCCTGAAGATTCGCACCAGTAATGTTACTCTTACTTGCACTTAATTTATGTAAAAATGTTCGGAGAGTCGAAAAGTCAGGGTTGACCTCAAGAAAAGGTCCACTTTACCAGATTTCCCCTCATAATTTAATAAACTCATATACCATGCGGTTTTGAAGATCAGCGCCAGTAATATCATTCTGACTTGCACTTTATTTATGTAAAAACGTCCAGAGAATCGGATGGTGATAGCCTCGTGTAGGGTTTACCTCAGTAAAGAATCCATTTTACCCGATTCTCCCCTCATGCAAAAAACTACAGGACTGAGGCGGTTGTCATCCACGAACAACAATCGTGAAGCAGAAAACTTGGTGCTGATTTGACAGCTCGGTTTTATTGGAGGATATATGCAGCAAACAAAATATTCGCGACGGAAATTGTCGTGTTTTGCCGTTATTTGATTTGAAAAAAATCTTTCGTGTTATACTTAGTGCAGTGGTTATTAAAATGATAGTAGTTTATCATTGTTTATCAGCCAAGAATTATAATGTCTAGTCTAGTAAATACTAGTAGTTTGGTAGAAGTAAAAATTGTAAAGAAATATAATCCATTGTGTACCGAGCTTAAAATGTTAAAATCTTCTCTAGCGCCACACCAATAGTGGCAGACTTCATGAACTAACGCTTTCTTCAATCCTCTGGAAAAAAAAACTCATATAAAATGTTGTGTTGAAGATCAGCGCCAGTAATATTACTCTCAATAGGGTATTATAGGGGTATGTGGATTATAATATTGTTCGATAATAAATATTTATTATGAAAAAAATAATAATTGCAAGATAACACCATCCTATTTCACCAAGAAACACGCTACAAAAAACAGACTACCTAAACTACAGGACAGAATGAATGGTATATTTATTCCTAACATTTTAATTCTCAGGAAACTGTCACGAGTAAGGGAACGTCCATTAATTACGTCACGCAAAAAATGACTTTTTACAAACCCCCCTCCCCCTTTGTCACGATTTTTGTATGGACCTTCAATTATTTTTGTATGGATCGTCACGTTTTCTCAAACCCCCCCTCCCCCCTTACAGCGTGACATAATTAATGGACCTTCCCTAACGGAGAGCAATAGGATCCTGAAAATAATTTTCAGCATGACCGCTAATGTTGGAGAATTTTTCGTACAATATTTTCAGGCTCAGGCGGCGGCAATCTAATCACCAACTTAATTTCCAGAATATTTAAATATTAATTTTGCCAACACCGCTTGCTGAGCGTATCGTAGAGCTTACCCTAACATAATTCCACCTTTCCTATGGCCCGTATGAGGGATCGTGGAGTTCTCCGCATTCCTCTTAAGTAAGTGTCGGACTAACATTCCTTCCAGTTGCAAGGGCGTGGCCAGGACAGCTCTGGTCTGTCTGATCAATTAATCCCGGAATTAACCTGGTGTTGGTAGGTAACACGGTAAGGTCCTTCGGATGCACCGAGTGCGCGGAAGTTGAGGAAACCGCGGAACATGTGTTCTTCGACAGACTCCGGATAATTTGGTCCAGATGATGTGCCAAGACCGGGATATCTGAGACGCGTATGCATAGCAGCCTTTCAGATAGTCCTTGATCTCGAACAAAAATGGCGAAACGACCAACGGCAGGTCGCAGGGACTACTGCCCTTAGTTAGACATAGTGGGTGCTCAACAACAAGTGGTTCCGAGGAGGGTCCAGGGCTTAAGGCACGGGTGGGTTTTTAGTGGGTCGAGGAGTTGGACTCCTCATCCCCACACCCTGATTTCTTCAGGTGTCTAGATGCAGATTTTAAAAAAAAAAAACCTTTATCGAAGAGGTACGGATTGCTCATAAATCACTATCTTACCCGTGTCCAATATATTCTCATACAAAATAAAACTCCATATATTTCACATCGATAACCCAGATTTTATTGATAACCTTACCCATTATATTGCAATATAATACTGATCAACTACAGCATACGTTTTGGAATAACACCGCCTTTAACCTTCATGACCAGCTCCAGACGTTTTTCAAAACCGTCACAGGCTGCACGCATGACTTCCATCGGCATTTCATCCCAAATTCGTTTGATTACGGTTTTTAATTGGTTCATGGTTCACGCCCTGTGATCATTTACCTTCGCCAGCATGTATGACCATACGGAATAATCCAAGGGATTCAGATCTGGTGAACTGGGAGGCCATTCAATTTTGTTCAAAAAGTCGGTTATATTTTCGCGGCACTAGCCCTGAACGAGATTTGCAGTATGCGATGGCGCTCCGTCCTGCTGAAACACATAGTGATCATCTCCAAACACCTCTTGTACATATGGTTTGACAACTTTCTCCAAAACTTCCGTTTTTAATTCGGCTTGAACGCCTTTTTCGATGAAAACCAGTGGTAATTTGCCTCGCTTGCAAATTCCTCTCCAAACCATCACTGACGCAGCACTTTTGAACCGTGGAATATTCCTATCACTCTCTGGAAGAGTTCTCGAAGAGAGAGCTCACAATCTGTCGTTCTGGACATTGTGGGATTGATGCAAGACGAATAACCTTTCGTCGGAAGAGATAAATTCTTACCCACCGTGCTGCGACAAATACGACTCTTTCGAGTCGTTTCTGCTTGGAAGGTTCCGAAACTCCGTGAACGTTACGTTTCTTGAAAGCTTGGAATCCGAGGTCATTTTACAGTATATTGTGCATTGACGATCTCGAAACATTCAGAACTACGGCAATTTTGCGTACAGAGCTTTGTGGTTTTCGTCTAACCCGTTCCCTGACCACTTTAACAACTCGTGCAGTCCGCACCGTACGAGTACGACCGGATCTATTCTGGTCATCCAACGAGCAGGTGTCACGGTACCTTTGGATGGTTCGGTACACAAAATCCCGCTTTACTCCGCAGTTTTTCAAATTTTGGAAAATAGCTTCCGGGCGCTCACCTCTCAAAAACCTTTTTTATCACCACAGCACGAAACTCCTTCATCGCTGGTAAAAGGTAAACACCGAATGAAAACAATCGGACATAACCTAGAAGCGTTCAGATAAACATTGTGCAATACTACACCAACACATACGAAAAGCGAGTTCTTAGATTTTTCCAGCTACGACTCATCCGCTGACGTGTTTCGTAATCGGCTTCTCAACTCTTTCCGTACCGCTGACCGTAAGTCATGAGTTTAAGTTTAATTTATTTTGACGTATACCTGACAATAGGAATTATTTTAATAAATAAATAAAGGAAGAAACAACTAGGTACCCGCTATTTGCAAACCATGAAGAGTAAAACCAAAACAAACGAATTTCAGGTTTCAAGACCAGTTACAAAACAAGCCTCACCCACAAGCCTACTGCACGCTGTTTTCAAAAAACAGACTGTCTTATAAATGGTACCAATACACTTGAAACAATCAAATACACCAGCCTGTCTTCTACCGAAGCGAAATCTTTCCTCATATCTTTGAACTTGACAGCGGTCCAAAAGATTTTTCTCTCGTTTATGCTTTTACTGAACACCAACGCGGATGGGGTATTTTCGTTGTTGCCGCCAGGTGGCAATTCTCAGGTGGTGATTCGCAGAATGCACTCTAAAATTTAAGCACCAACATAAAAGTTGAATGATCTTCACATGATAATACGTTGAATAAAACCACCATCATTAACCTCACCACAATCGGTCGTTAACGGTATATGCCACTCAAACAATTGGTCGTCATTACTTCCGAATAGTTTCCGAACAAATGAGCAGCTCCATCGCTCAAGGACCATCGCACACCGGCCGTTTAGTTTACCATGCTCGGTCGATCGCAAAGGATCGCGTGGGAGCCGTCTGCCAAAAAAGCGCTCTTTATTAATTGCTGAAGCGTAAAATCTCGTTAGCTCTCGCAAAAATAAGAAAAGATGGATCTGCGGATCCCCCGTATCGAGATAAGGTGAGTGAACGCACTCGCGTGACAAAATGTTCCTGAATGAAGAAAACGTCACGTTCTGAGTGAGGACCGCGGTGAATGGGTTTATGATGTGCAAATGATGCATGCTCAGAGTGAAGTGTTTATCATGAGATAAAAAAAATATGTTCCAGATTAAGTTGTACCTGTGCGTAGCTACTGACTGTTTATCTTGTCAAACTGAGCCGCAGAAAAAAAAACTTTTATGACCGAGAATAAAGTAAAATGTGCAAAAATGTGTTGTTTATATAACACCCTCTCAAGGTGATGAGATTTTTTCGACGCGATGTCTCAAGTAGGCGAAGAAAATTACAGATATTGGAAGAAAAGAGTTTTGAGTTGCAAACCGCAGAATTCCCAATTCCATGGAGACTCTTGGTTCCTCATAGATACATTGTCAATTTTACAATCGAACTTGTAATTATCAGTAATTATCTCAAACACCAGCAACTAAACAACTCAACATTATCCCAAATCAAACAAACATCTGCCATCAAACGACTGCCAAATAGCTCGTGCCGTTTCCTTTGTAACAAATCAAGGCACGAGCGGTGATGCCGTATAATGTTTTTATCTAAATTGACACTGCATCAATTCGGAATAAGAAAAAAGTGAAATTTTGCACAAATAGCTGTTTATTTAACGGCCGTAAAACCAACGGCAATAAATGGCACCTTGTTGTCGAGAAGCACGTTCCAGTCACTTGTGGCAATTGTTTCTAGCAAAATCGAGTTATCTCCTGTGCCCAGCTGATTACCTCAGGATGAGAAAATTAATTTACGGCTTTATCAGTCGGTGCAACTTTGGATTAATTACCTTGTTTTGGTTGCTGGTTGGATTCGGCACAGGGAATATGCTAAACTCTACCCTTCAAGTGAGTCACTTCAGTCGTTCACTAGCCAAATCCGATTCTGTGAGAGGGAGAGAGTGGTACCTTCGTTCGTTCATAAAAATAGATAACCGTGGTGACGCAGGGGATATCGTGAGAAAATGCTTGCTCGCAATCACGTCACTGGTTTGCACTCTGAGAAGGCGGTCCCGTAAGATCAAGTTCAAGATTGTTTTTTGATATACCTACCTACATATGCGATTAATACACCATGACGACGCTAAGAAGAGAACGCTAAGGGATTTTTTACTAGAATGTGGAAATGCAAATCTCTCTTGTTTCAAGGGCAGATTTCTCGTACCTACTGTATATTAGGTTTGATCATATTTTGAAGATCATCAGTTAAACCAGACGTGTACGGTGGTTCTGGCGTGTTTAAATTTTGCGGATTTTTTGGCAGTAGTGGCGTCCCGCCGGAAGTCTAACCAAGTAAGCGAATGAACTGAAATTGACTTCCTGATTTTTATTTTGACTGAGAATACAAAAGTGAATAACAAAACGTCAACATGGAATAACGAATTAGTGCGGATTGTAGCTCGGAGTATTTTGAATCGTTCTATTTCAATTGCACAGTTTAAGAAACATTTATTGATTTGAATTTTAAAAGTTTATAAGCTCTTATTTCCACAATTTTATCAGGTGAATATTAGAACAATTAATTTGTTTCGCTGTCTTCAAAACTGGAAGATTTTCATCAAGAGAAAATGTTGTGACTAAGATTGTGTTTGTGACTCGCTAAGTTTGGAAAGGCTATACATTAATCTCCAAGTACCCATTAATGAGTAAAATTTTACTTATTTTGAATACCAGTATGCTTGAATTCAGTGAATTGCATGTGAATAGAATCTCTATTCAGATCATGCAGTATTCGATGATGCAACCTGGTATATGGTACCATTACTTCTTCGGTAATTACAGAGAATGCGTGAAAAGGACTCATTTTTATGAAAAATATTTGATGGATGGGCTCCCTGGCATCATATATAGCATAAAGTTCTATTATTTCCAACAGAAATAAAGGGTGAATCGAAAAGTAGCATCATAAAGACTGTATTCGATGAAATTTGGGCACACAAAATTGGTCACCAAAAATTTTCCTTGAGCCCGATTCTTTTCAAACTTTCTGGAAATGAAGTACTACTAAATGGTTAAGTTTTGACATCATTGGTTTATTGAACCTCTTCTCCCAACCCAAATGCCCGCACCTTTGCCTTGACCCCTTTCATCAAATTTTGGGCAATGCTTGCTTACTTACTTTTAACCACACTTTCTTTAGTTCAAGTTCATTTTCTATCAGTTTTGAAGTTTTAACGAGCTTTGCCTTCATGATTGCCCAAAATTTTTCAATTGGGCGAAGTTCCAGAGTGTTTGGAGGGTTGACGTATTTTTGCGTACAAAGACTACATTATTATCTTTGTACCAGTCTAAGACGGGCCGGGCATAGTGGCAAGATGCCAAATCCGGCCAAAACAGTGTCGGGCCATCGTGAGATCTCAAGAAGGGCAGAAGTCGTTTTTGGAGGCATTCGTCCTTGTAGATTTGTCCGTTGACGGTCCCAGAGGTGATGAAGGGCTGACTCATTTTGCCACATCCGCAGATCGCTTGCCAGACAAGGAATTTTTGGCGAATTTCGACAGTTTCTTCTTCCGTACACTCTCCGGAACGGCCAACTTAGAGGTGGCGACGTAGTGTTCCTGTCCTGGCATTTGTTTGGTGTCGGCTTTAATGTAGGTCTCATCGTCCATCACAATGCAGAACGGTTTTGTGAGCCACTCCCTGTACAGTTTTCTTACACGAGTTTTGGCCACCGAGTTCTGTGTATCGCTCCAGTTCGGTGCCTTCTGGACATTGTACACATGTAATACAAAACGTGTCATTGCTTTCCGCACAAAACAAACTGAAACTTTCGCCTTTTTCGCAACATCCCTGATCGAAATGTTGGGATAACGCTTAAATTGGTTCAATACCATCCTGGCCTTCTCCGGATTTGATGTGCCACGTTTTTTGCCACTACCTTTTTTCCGCTTGGTTGTCTTACGGTCCTTGAACGTTTTGATCACATGAGATACGGTTGAATGTGCGATTCCGAGCTGTTTTCCGATCCATAGATGAGAAGCGTTTGGGTTTTCGAAGTGAGTGCCCAAAATTTGTTGGCGCACTATTCCTTCATTCAAAGCCATCACTGAAATCACTCGACCGATTTTCACGAAACTCATTACACAATTGACAAAACACAATGAAATACATTCAGTTGAAATTTCATTAATTTCTACCCACACGCTAAAAAGTAACGAACAATTGCGTGTATCCAAATTTCATCGAATACAGTCTTTATATTCTTTGACGTTAAAATAAGTACAAACGTTGATTGAATAAATACAGAAGCAGTCTTTCTTTCAGTTTGGGATGATAAAAATCCATTTTGAAATCAAACTCAGCCAGAAAGTGCATTCTTGGCGTACAAACGAATTTTGCGTTTTACTCCACTCATCAATCTCTGCACAGTAGTCTGACTACATTTATCCGTCACAGTTTTCCTTTGAACTGGTCTATGTTCTGAACAATAGCCGGCGTCGATGGTGTAGTGGTGAGCGTGACTGCTACTTGGTACCCGGCACGTGGTGTTTCTGAGGTTGAAAAATCTGGTCCAGTCTTTCTTCGGACGTACATCCGTTGGTCCCGGCTCATATTCATGAGGTGAATAGAATCTGGATCGGACGTCTTCCGTGTCGGACACCTGGCAGAAAGTAGAGCCCAAGTTAGAATGAAAATTGAATAGAAGTATTGAAAAAGATTTGAAAATTGAAATAGAAGTATTGAAAATTCAGCGAAAGGGCATGGGTACACTGAGCGAAGAAAACCTAAAAAAATCATAGGATGAAAATTTACCAGAAGATATTATAGCAAATTTCATTCGATTCTCTAATGGAAAGAAGTTCATAGGACAATCGTATGGGAACGTCCATTAATTACGTCACGCAAAAAGGTACTTTTAATACCCCCTCCCCCTTGTCACGTTTTTTGTACGGACTGTCACGTTTCGCCCCCACCCCTCTTCCACCTTACTGCGTGACATAAATCATAGACCTTCCCTATGAAAATTTTCCTCACAGAAAAAAAAGTTGCGGTCGGGATTCGAACCATGAACCTCGGGATCCAGAGACGAGCCACAATCCCACGAGACTTTAAGCACTTGATAAGTGATGTCATTGAACTTGTATAAGAAGCATGTTATTCTCGACTAATGCAACAATAATCTTTCATACGATTTCATATAGAATGAGTCTTTGATCCTTGCTTTGTGATTCATAGTTCCGATCGTATAAAAATCGTACGGATAATTTCATGAGTGTAGTACACGAACCAAGGACGTTACCTTTGCCTAACATCCCACTGCGGGGTAGGTCAAGCCACGGACGAATCCGCCACCTCAACAGGCAAAAGTACCGTTTTCGATCGCGCTCATGTACCACTGATAGCTTGTGATAGTTTCTAGCGGAAGTGTGTATACACTCTGTTTTGATGCGTACATGGGAGAGGAACCCTCTCCTTTTTTGGTTTGTTTTATACACAACGTCTGATCTGATGATTACTCAAATTTCTAACACGATCCAACACATTACTGTTTGCAAATCATTTGCCTAACACTTGACTGTAGATTGGAAGGTTTTATTTTATTACTAATCATTTATTTGTACAGGCTCAATCGAATCAACTTTACAGAGCCAAGTTTTTATATTTTTACATCATTTATCTTAAAACTAAAGTTAGGGGGATAGAACCGATTACTCGCGGCCGTCTCGAGGTTAATAGGAATTACAAATTACGGATGGAAAAGAGGGTGGGAATTTAAATTATGGTTTACATAACACATTAAATTTAAATTCTAAATTATCTAAACACTCATTACTATACAATTTATGGATTTTTTTTGACTTGAACATTTTTTGAAAAAGAAAAAAAAAGATCGGAAGGTTGGAAGTGGAGTACCTCGTAATGTAGCCATTATTGAGAAAAATACAAATCTTTCTGTGCGAAATGCGGCTCGCAACGTTGGGGAATCAAAATCATATGTACAAAAAGTGAAGCAGAGGCAAGGACTGAAGGCGTTCAAAGTGAAAAAGGAGCCCAATCGTGATGACAACCAAAATTTTACTGCAAAAAGGAGTGCTAAGGAGCTCTACACCAATTGTTTGCAAACATTTTCTTGTATCATAATGGACGACGAAGACTTTAAACAGCTTTCGGGTCTAGTTTTTTTTATACCGCAAGCAAAGGAACGCCGTTGCCGAGTATTTCCGGACAGAGAAAGTGCCAAATTCCCGAAGAAGTATGTGATTTGGCGGGCCATATTTAGTTGTAGTCGAAAATCTAAAAGTTTCGTCTCTACCGGCACTATCAATAAAGATGTTTACGAAAAGGAGTGTCTGCAAAAGCGGTTTTTTTTTTGTTGAGCCGTGAAAAACCACTGCGACCAATTAGAGGAATATTGTGCAAAAGCGGTTGCTACCGTTTATCAAAAGCCACGATTCTCCAACTCTGTTTTGGCCTGATTTGGCTGCTTGTCACATTACAAAATCCGTCCTGGAATGATACAAGAAGTCAACTACGTGCCAAAACCAGCCAATGCACCAAACTGTCCAGAACTTCGCCCGAAAGAGAAGTACTGGGCTCTAGTTAAGCGGAAACTCTTCGAAACTAAGGGAACGCCCATTAATATTGTCACACAATTTTATTCGTGGGAAGGTGAGGGATTACTTCAAGCGCAATCCGAAACATTCGATTCGGGACGTTGTCAAGAAGGTCAATTCTTTCTGCTGGACGAACCAGCGTCCAGCAGACAATGAAGCAGGCTGGGCCTCATGTCTTCAAAGTAAGGAACCTAACCGAACCGATAAACACAATACGGTGGCCAAACCCCGCGCCAGGACGCTGTACCGCGAATGGTTGGAGTTTTTCGTCGACTTGGTATGGAAAGCGATCTGTGGTTGCGTCATTTCAATGCAGCAAGCCGTACATAACGACCGCCGCCATCAACGGCCAAATATATAAAGAAGAATGCCTCTAGAAGCGCCCTTCCTCCGGTCCCACGAATGTGACACTCTGTTTAGGTCGGTGATGGAGTGGTAGCGAGCCAACGATGTTGTTTTTGTGCCGAAGGAAGAAAATCCGGCAAATCCTGCATTATGTAGGGCAAGCTCCGAGAAACATGGAAAGTCTTCAAAAACGACAAGAATTTGAAGAAGGAGGGGATGAAAGTGTATAAGAAAGATGGCGCAAGTGTTGCACAGGATTTGATAGGTAGTGATAGGTTCAACGTGCGGGCATTTATCCTAGCAGAGAAGATTGAATAAACCAATATTGCAAAAACATAGCTAATATGTGTTAATGGGGCCAAATATAGCAGTCGAGTCGACCCAGCAAACACAAAATCGTATATGATAGCGGATATAAGTACAAAGTGGAGGCGATATACGTACATGCGTCTATTTGGCTTCATGTTAAATGTACGTATATCGCCTCCACTTTACACTCTTATTCTTTATCATATACGATCCTGTGTTTGCTGGGGGCCGTAACTTGGCTCGACAGGTTTATCTTGCTATTACAGATGTCGAGATCGAAGAAATTTTGTTGATTTGGTTGACTCAATCAACAGCTTGGAAATCTGTCAAATTTTGCCGACTAAGATTTTGTTTTGATAAGCGTTTTTCATCGGTTAGTGGTAATGGGCAGAGAAATACACTTAAACATTATATTTTTTGCCGGCGAATCATCAGAAAAATAGTTAACTACCAAAAAATGACTTATCCTATTAAAAACAAAACAAATTACCATCAGTTCGAATGGCTCATTGCGAGCTGATTTAAATTAATGCGGACATCGTCAGAGCTTTTTATGACGCGGAGCCAGCAAAATTATTGCTAAGCAGAGGTGGCAGGAAATTGACCAAACCTCGATTCATATGGGCCACAAATGCGCCGTGGATCGGACAAAAAGTACAATTCACTACTTTCATGATTTTAACCATGGCTCTCAACCAAATTGGCGGCCCCACGGAGACTCTAAACAACAGTGATGACCTTTTGAGATTAATCTTTTTTTTTCAAAAGTACTTCTAAGCATCATTTCAGTACATTTGCACTAGGGATTTGGAAATTTACCCTCAAGTTAAGTGGTTTATAAAATTAGTCCTAGAGGAGACTTCCCGGAGTTTCAGGAAGATACATTCTAGAAGTTCAGAAACAGAATTCCTCGAAAAAAACTTTTCTGAAAGTCAGGCAGAAACTGAAGTATAGGAAGTAGTTCTAAGTATTTAGAGAAGGATTATCCCAAAAAAAATCAGAAAAAAACATCCCCATATTTGAGGATCATACTTCCCAGATGTTCAGGGCAGAATCTTCCGAAAATCAGAATCTCAGAGTTTTCAGAAGACGTTTAGGGAAGAGGATTTCTTAGAAGTTAGGACCCTTCCAGAGGTTCAGAAGCTGAAATTTAAGAAGGAACTATCCAGAAGGTCAGGAAAAAAAACTTCCCCCAAAGTTCAGGAAGAAACAAACTATGGAGGACACTTCCAACAATTTTTCAAAAATTCAGAAACAAACTTCCACAAAGCTAAAGACGATAAGTTCTAGAAGTTCAAGAGAGAACTTCTCTGAAGAGCAGGAATGGACTTTCCAGAAGTTTCTGGAAGTAACTTCCCAAAACTTTCAGAAGTACTGGGGAACTTTTCCGAAGTACAGAAGAGATTATTTCCGAATTTCAGACACAGAGAAAGCCCGAAATTCAGGATGAAATCTCTTTAAAGAACAGAAAGAAACTCTCCAGAAGCATACGAGGTACATCCGAGTAGTTTGAGCAAGCATTCCTCAGGAATTCAGGATGAAATTTCCAACAAATATGAGGGAATTTTCCTATAAATTACGGAATGCACTTTCCTAAAGTTTCGATAAAATTTTCCTCGGAGTTCAGGATGGGATTTACTAGAAGTTTAGAAAGCACTAGCTCTGGAAATAGCTTCGCCAAATTTTAGGAAGAATCTCACTAGAGAGGGCACTGCCCATAAGTTCTAGAAGGAATTTCGCAAAAAAATCAAGAAAAACGTCTCTGAAGTTCAGGTGATGACTTCCAAGAATTTCCAAAATAAACTTCCCAAAAGTTTAGTTGGAACTATCAAGAAGTGCTTGTGAGCTTTCTTGTAGAAGAGCAGATGAGAGCTTCTATGACATTCAAAGAATAATCACTAACGAACCGAAGAACCATTCTATACTCAAATCATTTATATGACCATAATGATATTCATTGCACACCACTAACCGTTCGCATCGTACTATGAGCTTGGACACAAACTCATGTTGGAATTACAATTACTTGGATTCCTTGTCCAACCTTTGAAGATTAAATGTTTAAAGAAATAATACTGTCAACAGCTTCAGAATCGTTACGCATAAATTAGTTGGTGATAACTTGATCATAACTCATGTCGTTTTTTAATTAGAGCGACAGTTGTCTTCCTCGAAAAATACTTCAAATCGCAACTTTGGAACAGTAGCCCAATGGGAATTTTTTTGAAAAGCAAAAACCTTAGTGTGATTCACAAAAAAAAGAGTGTAACGTGTAAATACCTATTTTTTGACTGACAAAAATGACTGAATTGATGAAGGTCCTGAATTATTGTAAGGTGTACTTATTCAGTGACATTTTCCATATATTTATACTTGCTCCGTTAAAGTGAATCAAAAGTTGACAGTCCGTTTGCATTCATTTTCTGACAGGTTGTTTGGCTGCATAAGACAATTGTTGTCCGGTCTATATACAGTGTCTATAATGTAACTTGGACCCATTACTACACACCGAAGTCATCGCTGCAGGCAAACCAGTGGGTTTCACCGGGCAAAAATGCTCCGAAGTGCCCGAAAACGCAACAATCGGCGGGAAAGGTTATGACCTCGGTGTTTTGGGATGCGCAGAATGTAATATTCATTGACTATCTTGAAAAAGGTATAACCATAACAGGCGCATACTATCCAGCGTTATTGGATCGTTTGAAGGATGAAGTCCAGAAAAAACGGCCGCATTTGCAGAGATAAAGTGTGCTCTATCATTACCACAATGCGCCTGTTTATTCATCTTCAATTGCTCAAGCAAAATTGAATGATATTTGGTATCAATTGGTTCACCATCGGTACGGTATTCACCAGAATTGCCCCCTACCAATGGAACATTGCTGGTTTTATCAAGGTTTTATAGCATTCTTGAAGACTAATTCATGTTCTTCAGATCCCTTATAAAACCAAAATTGTTACTTGGGTAGTGACTTCTATTTGTTCCCAAACCTGAAGAGATGGCTCATCGGTGAGCGATTTTACTCAAATGATGAGCTCATAGCTGAAATCGTTGACTATTTTGAAGGACTTCTGAAGCAGTACTATTCGGATGGGATAAAAGAAATAGAAAATCGCTGGACTCGCTGTATTGATCTAAAGGGAGAGTATGTTGAGAAATAAAACCTAATTTGGCAAAAATAATGTTTTCGAGTTTGACATTAGAGGGACTTTTCAGGCAACCTAGTATCGTAAAATTTAGGTTTGAATCATAAATACACCCTAAAACAGTATATCTAAGGTCAAGTAGTAGTGGCCTGATTTGGCATCATGTCATTACGCAAAAGACACTTTAGAATGGTACAAAAGTCAAAATGTATGGTTCATGCCGAAAGACATGAATCCGCCGAAGTGCCCGGAGGCACGGCCAATCGAGACTTTTTTGGGCTTAAACCAAAGCAAAGCTTTGAAAATTCATAAAACCAGCGGACGACATCCAAAAATTTAAAAAAGATTGGCCAAAAGTGGTCAAATGGTGAGAAGTACCACTGTGCAGAAGCGAATGGGTCATGTTCGAGGAAAAGTTAGGAGTTTTGACTATGATTAAATATTTTGATTAAACGAGAGAAAAATATCATATAAAACACAAAAACAAATATGATTTGCCAAATAAAATTATTAAAATTTAAAAAAAAAAACATGACTTTTTTGTTATTTTGAAAGTATGCCTATACTTTCTGGAACAGGACCACACCTGCGTCACGATATTTCGCCATAAAACTCGGTTGAGGGCTGCTTGTCTCCAACGTCTTGCTCCACTTGGTTTTACCCAGGGATCTGGCGGACAGAGATTTTCTTGTAGTCAACATCTCTAACAACGAAACGTCAAAAGATTCATTGTTTGTAAACAATGCTGGCGTTCCTGCCCGCAGTAGCAAACGTCAGACGGGCCTTATTCAAATAAGGCCCGTGATATGTTGCATACTGTCAAACGCTAGTAAATAGGATAGGGTTGCCAGGCCCCTGGTTTAACCACCTAGCTCGCTGCGATTCTCTGCGTCTTGTACTGGTCGGAATCGAGGCAAACCCCATTTTTGTGGGGTTGTTGTCCGACATTTTTACAACATGTCCTGCCCACTGTACACTTCCAGCTGAGGGCTGTGCATGTTGATTATGCTGACATTGAAGAAATGGCCTTTGATTCTCAACTTGCACATTCACCAACCAATCACGCGCTTTTGCATTTCGCTTATCACGATAAAAGCTGTACCCTACAGGCCCTTCGTGCACAGCTTTGTTATGAGTCCTACGTTAGCATGAGGACGATGATCGGCCGCCCCTAACATGGCGAACAGACGCCGTTTTGAGCCGCCCCTGACATGGAGAACAGACGCTAAGGTTGGTGGCCTGGACTTTTACCCTTCTAGCGTGCTGACTTGCTTTGATAAGGCTTTTGGATATTTGTGGGATTTTGGAAGAAACTCAACAGAGTCCAGCAACTCGACATATTTGCCAAGAAGTTAAGTTTGACAGACGATCTGTTGGTGCGGCAGTCAAATTCAGCAAGCAGTACATAACGACCGGCACCATCAACGGCCAAATATATAAAGTAGAACGCCTCTAGAAGCGCCTTCTGCCCTGTCCCACAAATGTGACACTCTTTCTTGACCGGATCTGGCATTGGTGATGGAGTGGTAGCAAGCCAACGATGTTGTTTTCGTGCTGAAGACGGAAAATCCGGCAATCCAGCATTATGAAGAGCAAGCTCCGAAAACAGGGAAGGTCTTCAAATACGACCAGAGTTTGAAGGAATAGGGGATGAAAGTGTGTAAGAAAGATCGCGCAAGTGTTGCTCAGGATTTGATAGGTAGTGCGAAGTTCAAGGTGCGGGCATTTATCCTAGCAGAGAAGGTTGATTAAACCAATATTGCAAAAACATAGCTAAGGGAAGGCCCATTAATTATGTCACGCAGTAAGGGGGGAAGGGGGGGGGTGTTTGGGAAAACGTGACAATCCATAAAAAAATTGTAAGGTCCATACAAAAAACGTGGCAGAGGAGGGGGTCTGTTATAAAAAGTCACTTTTTGCGTGACATAATTAATGGATATTCCCTAATATGTGTTAATGGGGCCAATTATAGCTGTTGAGTCGACCGTCACTTGCCTCGACAGGTCTATTTGCTGTTACAGATGTCGAGATCGAAGAAATTTTGTTGATTTGGTTGACTCAATCAACTGCTTGGAAACAAGGGACTGCTTTGTCACATTTTGCCGTGAAGATTTTGTTTTGATACGCGTTTTTCTTTGGTTGGTGGCAACGGGCTGAGCAAGGCTAGAAATACACTAAAACATTATATTTTTCTGCCGGCGAATTAACAGAAAAACAGTTCACTTGAAAAAAAATGGCTTATCCAATTAGAAGAAAAAAAATATTCAGTCGAGTTTTATAATGCTCAATTTTGCACGACTCAACAGTGACCAATGTCAAAGCGAGTTGCTCGTCTCGACTTTTATAATTGACCTCCATGTAAAACGTAAGATTTCAAAAATATCCGACTTAAAATTAATTCTTGGTGACCATTTCTGTCTGTTGCTTTCTTTTCGAGAACAATCTTTACTATTTTGTAATATTTAACTCAACTTTTTAAAAGTGCTTTTAAAGATTTCTTTTACTGTATTATTTTATTATAGCAAAATCTGGTACCTTTCGTGAAATCTCTCGAAATAATGCTATTAGATGTGTTTCTCGGCATCTATGTTAAATTGCCTCTAGATGTTTGTGTGCATTTTCTCCACATCTTCCGGAACTCCAGAACTACTTCCATATCTTATTATTATTCTGAGCGTTCCTTCGTCGTAAGAAGTTCACAAAGTGACATTTATGCAAAGTAACAGCAAGCTGGCGTGTCGGAATTTGCAACGCTTTTTTGACGTTTTTTATGTTTGAAAGCAATGGTTGGTTCGTTAGTTTAGGTAGTCTGTTTTTTGTAGCGTGGTTCATGGTGAAATAGAATGGTGTTGTCTTGCATTCATTATTATTTCATAATATTTTGAAATTGTTTTCAACAGTAACACTTGATAGAATTACAAAACAAAGGGAATGCGATATTATTATATTTTCCATTTTTATATTTTTTTTATATTATAAAAATGTCATAATCCACATACCCCTAAAATACCCTATTCTTTGTAAGTTTGAGTCCATTTATGCCCAATGTGCAATGTCTAAAACATACATTTTTTGTATTGTGTTCCATGTATCCAAGTAGGCTAAAGAGAAGGCTTAAGCTCAAAGTGGTCTCCCGGTTGTTTATTATGATTGCTGGTTATTTTTATCAGTCAAATAACTTCAAATTCGAAACCAGACTTCTTCAATTAGTGCTGCCAACGATTGCTATTTCAAGAGTTTAATCAAGCTTGAAGACATCGTATACTACAATACACTACTAAATTCATCACTGCATCTCAATCAAAACCAAAAGGGCTAAGAGCCAACACTATACTGCTGTCCGGTGCCCATACCCATCTGGGATAAAAATAAACCAATCAAACGAAAATAATTCCCTCCCAGGTGCAGTTTCCGTCTATGGCTACAAGATGATGTACGGAAAACTAGCAGCCAGTTATCTCAAACGAAATTAAATCTCAGCGCCGGTCGATAGAGGTGATAGGAAAAGCGACGTAATTTTCCCTCTAAACAGTTATCGTAGATAACCACCCATATGGTAGATAGCGTGCAGATAAATAATCAATCAAATCAATTTCCTAATCCTCCCATTCGGACTATCAATCTTTATAGAGGAAGCACACACGTTTCGAATTGGCGCTCTTGACGGGGGCGCCCACAGCTGAGATTTGAATATACTTATCAGCGCATTCTTTGCCTGCTACACGACAGACTAAGAATTGGATGTTTTTAAACTCTCAAACATACTTAGTAGAATGATGCAAGTTGATTAAGATGAATGAGTGTCATGCCGTGCTACGTCAGAAATTGAAATCGATTGTAGTGGTCGACTATCTTGCATATCTGCTGTATTTAGAGGTAAACACACGGCTTCGATGGCTACGAATTCATGGTCAAAACAAGATAAGTACGGAGGCACCATTGACCCAGTGCGGCAAAGAGGACCATCCGTCAGTACTCATCCACACATCCTACTGGCACGTACTTGAATCGATATTTAATGGGTGTAGTTGTACTACAATTCATAGAGGTGATTAGCTTTGCCAGAGGCAACGTACTGATGCAGAGTTTTTGGGTGGAATGGATAATGTCTCAACATTCTTCATTTGCTGTTGATATGCATTTCAGGTAATTGAACTCGGCTTTATAGATTTTATATTACCCTTAAGATCAAAGAAGAAATGTTGAATTCATAGAATTTCAAGATCTTTGCAAAAAAAAAAATCTCACATGATCACCTCATAGCATCAGCTGGTGTTAGAGACAAAGCTATCGGCGAATGTATTCTCAAGAAACAAGAAAATTGTGAACCGAAAATGTGCTATTTTAATATCGCGTGTCCTGTTGCCGCCTAATGACGGTAGATTACGCGACAACGACTGCAGAGCACAAATTCGGTACATCTAAAACTAGTTTGAAATGCACTCATTTTTAGATAATTCGCCAACAATGTTTTGATGACAAGTTGTAAAGTGCCGTCATCTATGGACCATCCCACGAAGTATATTCGGAACAAAAGAAAATCACTCAGGAACTGTGTGTGTCGTGCTACGTCATTTGCGACAAACGACGTCAAATGAGGTCGCATGCGGTTCGGTTCGATCCAGTTTGTTCGCGCATTTCAGGGACTTTCCCATCGTTTGCGCCCGGTGGCCAACATGTGTTTTTTCTCTTCTAATCTCTAGTCTAAAGATGTTGTTTTTTTGTTTTCTGCCTTTCAGACGATCTTCTAGTGACACCCAACTGGACAAAGTTCAAGGCATCAAGGGAGCCTCCGTTTACAACATCCATGGCTTAGCAGGCTCACAAGGATCACTCAGCATTCCTCCCATCCACAAAGATGTTCCGGGCTACCGGGGAAGCAATGAGTTCATTTGTAAGTGTTTCTTTGAATTAAGGTGCAAACAGCCGGCATTATGATCATCAGAATTCAAAAACCGTTTCATGAGCATTATTTAGAATTTTATCGGAAATGCTAACTGCTGACGGATTCTAATGATGATGATGACATGTCTTCGGTCATAAGTTCTACTTTCAAAGTTCAACTTTCAAAGGTCAACTTTCAAAGTAATACACGACTTCAAATGTAACATTTGGCTTATTTCACGCCAACTCGTCATCGTGATTGGCAGTACCCTCTCAGAATCCAATGAAACTTTGTGGGTGTGTAGACTATGTCTTGTCAAGCACCACTTTGTATACTTTGTTTTTTCAGAGGTATCTAGACTACCATATGAAAAGGGCATTTATGCTGTTTGATATTTTTAAATGAACATTACTAAAAAGGTACAGACTAACAAAAAAGTGATGTATGGGTGACTTATAGAAAATTGTCTTAGTTAAAAATTGCAAAATTAATTCTAACACGCTAAAAGAATATATTTGAAAATTTGAGGAAATATAATTGTCTAAAAGTTTGCCATACAGAACAAGATGGGCAAGATAAAAATGTTTTTCTTACAACATTTTTTTCATGCCTACATAACTAAAAAAAAACAAGTCTTACAAAAAAGTGATGTAAGAGTGACTTTTAGAAAATTGTCTAAGCTTTCGTGAATAAAATTGTAAAAATTGTAAAATCGATTCTTACACTCAAAAAAAATCCATTCTTACACACACAAAAATAAATTACAATTTAAAGTCCATGACTCAAACTCAAACTTTTTTTTCCTTAGAAGTGCTCATCTTGCAATATATCGTGAACTTTTAGACAATTATATTGCCCTAAATAAAAAAAATCGTTCCATTCTAAGTTAGACATTTTTCGCAAATTGACTTTAAATTGGCAATTTTTTTTTAATGTATAAGAATCGATTTTACAAGTTTTACATTTTTTTTCATAAAAGGTAGGACAATTTTCTGAAAGTCTTGTCTTTTTTGTTTACATAAACCACTTTTTGTAAGAAAAACTTTTTTTCCTTAACAGTGCCCATCTTGCAATGTACAGCAAACTTTTAGACAATTACATTGCCTTTATTAAACAATTATATTGCCTTTATTAAATTTTGTCCAATCTAACATAGCCATTTTTTGCAAATTGACTGTAAATTTTAAAATATTTTTTTCAGCGTGTAGGAATTAATTTTACAATTTTCACAATGTTGTCCCTAAAAGCTAAGACAATTTTCTAAAAATCACCAATATAAAGGGCGAACACGAAATTATTGCGACACATTCAACAGGGCATAACTTTTTTACCATTGGGTAAAAATCAGCCAAATTTTGCACACTTTCTCATTGATGTGTATTGTTTACATGCTGTCAAACTCGAAGTCGTGTTTTTCGATTCAACAAAAATGGAGGTGAACCAACGCGAGTCGAGAGAACAAATTCTTTCCAAACACCTGAAATTTCCTGACCTGTCGCACCGGCAGTTGGGAAAAATGTTGAACATTCACCATTCAACCGTCTCCAGAGTGTTGAAGCGGTTCCAGGAGCGGTTGACGTTGGACCACGGCAAAGGAGCTGGAAGAAAACCGGAACCGGAGAACAAAAAGACGGAGGGAAAGGTGAAGCGGATGATTAAAGCAAATCCCAACGTCTCAAGCCGTGATTTGGCTAAAAAGATCGGCATGTCGCAGAGCTACGTCCAGAATGCAAAGAACAGAGCTGGATTACATACATACAAGGTACAGAACTTCCCAAACCGCGATGAGCGGCAACAATCGACGGCTAAAACTCGGGCACGGAAGCTCTACGAGAAGATGCTGACAAAATATGGCTGCTGTGTGATGGACGACGAAAAGTATATAAAAGCCGATTTTAAGCAAATTCCGGGGTTGGAGTTTTTCACCAGCAAGAGCAAGTTCTATGTGGACGACAAATTTAAGAAGAAGAAAATGTCGAAGTTCACCTCCAAATATCTCATTTGGCAGGCCATCTGCTCTTGCGGACTGAGAAGTGAGCCTTTCGTGACAAAGGGCACAGTAAATGGCGAGATCTACAAATCTGAGTGCCTCGAGAAGCGCCTCTTTGCCGTTCTTGCAGCAGCACGACAAAGCTCCGCTATTTTGGCCAGATTTGGCATCATGCCACTATTCTAAAAGTGTCCTGGAGTGGTATGAGGCCAATTCTGTCCATTTTGTTCCAAAGGACATGAATCCGCCAAACTGTCCGGAGCTGTGCCCGGTGGAGCAGTACTGGGCAATGATGAAGCGGGAACTTCGGAAGAGCAAGAAGACAGTCAAAGACGAGAAGGACATGTTAAGAAAATGGAAAAAAAACTGAGAAACTGGTACCGGATGACACTGTAAAGACTTTGATGGAGGGCATCAAGCGAAAATGCGTTCAATTTTACACTCAAGGCTCCATCGATTAACTTTTCTTTTGATTTTTGAAGTAAATATATGTATAAAACTACCCTAAAATTTTGGTTTGATTCTAAACATTATAAGAAAATTGGCATGACATTTTCGGTGTCACAATAATTTCGTGTTCGCCCTTTATCACTTTTTTGTTAGTCTGTTCCTTTTTGGACTACGTTGATTTAAAAAAAAAATCGATCAAAAAACTTAAGCCCTTTTCAAATGGTAGTCTAGATAACAAAGTATGCAGAGTTGCCAGTACAAGCAGTCTACACGCTGGCTCAATACCGAAAATAGGTTCCAGCTTCACGAAAAGTAGTTTTGCGTAGACCTACGGTATCTCATGCCGAATTTTTGGTTTTCTTAGTCTTAGCGTGTACACACCCACAAAGTTTCATCAGATTCTCAGAGGGTGCTGCCAACCACTCCATGAGTTGGCGTGAAATTCATCAATTGTCAAATAATAATCGATGCGTACAATTTATGCGCGTCACTTACATTCCAATTGCATGAAATCAAAAACTTTTCTCAAGCTGTATCAATTTTCATTAGCACAGTAAATATACAGTATGTAAAAAAATATGCATCCCATATAACCGAGTGCTTACATCTTTCGGCAAATTTTTATTCTTTTGTTATTATATATAATTTGCGTAACGTTTTACGCCAGCAATTTCTATGTTAGTCAGATACTAGCAGAGGCTGGATGGTCAGGAAGAAGATATATATGGATTTTGGCTCAGGAAGTACCAGCGCATCGGCCCCAAGTTAAATGGATCATTCCGCAAAACAGAAATCCCAACGAATAACCCCTAACAGGTTTTGATAACAATGCCCAGTGCATCACAACAAAACCAA
This sequence comes from Aedes japonicus, assembly GCA_034211315.2. Taxonomy (NCBI): domain Eukaryota; kingdom Metazoa; phylum Arthropoda; class Insecta; order Diptera; family Culicidae; genus Aedes; species Aedes japonicus. The sequence continues at coordinate 1,441 of JASCZW010004546.1, read as the reverse complement.
AGGTTCTAGGTACCAAAAAGCAAAAAAATGGGGTACTCTATGGTGTACTTTGGACCGATGGGGTTCAAAAGCAGTGAGCAAATTTTAAATATCACACTGAAAATTTATTTTCATAGATTAGCTTTCACTCGTTTCGTTAACAAGGATTTTGTACATAGAAGAATATTGCAATAAAGATTCATACTGCGTTTCATCTGGTAAAATGATATCATTACACCTGTTGGCATTCAAACCAAAACCAAAATTAAAATTAACCCAGATTCATCGAATAAATAAAATAAATTGTGAACGCAACCAATAGAATCCAGATATTATTCAAGAACAAAAATAATTTATTCTTGTTTCAAAAAATGGGCACGTCGGTTCTTAATATTAATATAAGGCCTGAACAAACATAAAATGGTTTTTGTTTCAAGCATCGATGTCACTTTGGTTCATAATATAGAATATGTTTGATTTAAAGCAAGTTTATGTTTGCGGCCAGAATAAACTTAGTTTATTTTTAATTTTTCTTGGAATATGTTTGTTATCACGGTATTTTTTCTTTGTGAATAAAAATCACTAGGAAACTCAGTAAATTTAAAATTAGCTCATCAGCTCGAGCCACTTGGTCCAAGTATACCTTGCAATTGTATTGCAGCTTTCGGATCTAGAATTTTGTGTTTGGTTTTGATGCGCTGTTGTTGACGACAGAAGATTTACAGAGGGCTTTTTAGGGGTGATTCATCTACCTTCGGGACCAATTGAATCCGATGTGCTAGTTCTTCCCTGAGCCACAAATCTCTTTTCCATTTTCTTCATCCAGCCTCGATACAGCCCCCAGCCGTCGTTTTTGTCAATTATAAACAATTGGATCTACATGGCATGATTAATTCACAGTTCAAGCTGAGAAATATCAGAAACTACACACTCTAGATTATTTTTAAAGAAATCTGTAAAGTTTCACCGGAATTCTCAACAGCTGATCGTTCGGTAACGCTTTTTTGCAGATATCTGTGAAAAATTTGTACCGGACTTCGGTAAAATTTTTACCGGAAATCCGTAAAAATCGGATTACCGAACGTTCAGCTGTTGAGAATTCGACAAAATTTTTGCAGATTTATGTAATACAATCCAAGAAGTGTGTAGTGTCAAGTTCTTGAGTGTGAATATAATTTTCTTCGGATACTGTGTATTAATGTGGTTGCCTTAAATGAAGTAGAGATACAGCAGGTTATCAAACTTTAACAAAATTGTTGGAAGTAGATCTACACACGCTTCAGGTTGGCCAGAAATTTTCGATGGGACGCAGCTACGGGGACGTTGGGCGGGTTCGCTGGCTTGGGTACCACATCGATATTCAGCCACTCCATCTTCTCAAACGATCGCTTCGAGCAGTGGGCCCGACGCCAGATCCGGCTAACACCGCGTCTTCACACCCATGGTATTTCTTGATGAACAC